>VDFB02126201.1:0-45633 GCA_007258455.2 Sequoia sempervirens
ATAGTCATTTTGGCTTCGTTTTTGCTCTCGTTTTTTGCTGTTTTCAAGTAATAACCCTCTAACATTGTTTTGGCAAGGATATTGGTGTTTTTTTGTTAACGTTTTTGCAGCGTATTAGGGCGTAATTGATCAAGGACGAAGAAGAAAACATCTAACATTTGCTTGCAGGACCATTTATTTGATCAGATT
The DNA here is from genome assembly GCA_007258455.2 of Sequoia sempervirens. NCBI lineage: Eukaryota > Viridiplantae > Streptophyta > Pinopsida > Cupressales > Cupressaceae > Sequoia > Sequoia sempervirens. The sequence continues at coordinate 190 of VDFB02126201.1, forward strand.
TTTGAAAACTATCTTTGTTGTTTTGGAATATAGTCTAATTAGGGGGAATAAACTTCATTGTTTGCTGTGATTGTTTGTTCTTGTGTTACCCAAGGGGGCATTAATTTGTTTTCGCTTTCCCTTTGCACTTCGTGTGAGCCTGGGGAGTAGTTGGAAACGGTTAGTGTCTTCTTTCTAGTGGGACCTACTTGGGGATTTCATCACCCCAAGGGACGATTCCAACCACGCGTACCGGCGGGGTATATAAAGGAGGAGAGCGAAGATGTACTAATCCGGTCAGCATTAAGTAATTGGCCCGAATCCCGAGCTAAGAATGATACCTAGATAGGCGGTAGGCAGGTTGGTGAAACCTTCGATTATCTCGGCTGGGGTTCCGACTCACGCTTGTAATGGTGGTGTTCGCAGTTTGTGCCCTCCAGCATTACCGAGGTATATCGAGGGACTCCCTAGAAGCCAATGCATCCTAGATTAAGACTTTGCATACCATACCATAATATTAATCCTTGGGTGTGCCCTTGAAGTGTTTCCTTGTGAAAAATCTGTCAATTTTTTGATACTTTGGCCTTACTTTATCATTTTGCGTCCTTGCCATAGCCATTGCCATCAAAACCAAACTTTGTCTTACTGCAGAAAGGAGGCAGTGCCTTCTGCCTTACTGCAGAAAGGCGGCAACGCCCCTGATTTTACTGCAGAAAGGCGGCAGCGCCCCTGATTTACTACAAAAAGCTGGCAGCGCCCCTGATTTTGCTGGCAGTGCCCCTGATTTGCTGCAGAAACCTGTCAACGCCCCTAATTTTGCTGCCCACGCCGCTGATTTACTGCAGAAAGCTGCCTACGCCCTGATCTTTGCTGCAAAAGGGCGGATTTGACCCCCTGAACAACCGAAATTGCCCCATTCGGATCCATTTAGCCTCTAAACCATCATTTAATCATTCCCAACCATTATCTCATCATCTTAAGCCTCCATTTTGTCACCCTAAGCCTCCCGAAACCTCCATTTGATCCGTTTAAACCTCCATTCTATCACTCCAAATCTTCCGTTAACCATTATAAATCCCCATTTATTCCCCACAATCATCTTTAATCCCCCCTTTCATCTTAATTTTCCATTCAAAAGTCCATACCCTCAACTTTACCATTCACATCGCCAAGCACCACCCATAGCCAAACCGTCCTAATCTTGTATTACAAAGTGGTTACCCAAATCGACTATAGCACTTGAAGTTGATTATTAGTCTTTACTTCAACCCCAATCAATTCGCTTACATCTTGAGGTGAATTCGGTGTTGTAAGTTATCATCCTCGGCCTAATCAATCCATTCCTATCTTAAGGTGGATTCGGTGTCGTAATCGTCCTTTTAATCAATCAAAGCTCTAGGGTCACTAAGGGTAACTTCTTGTGATCAAGCTTAAGGTCTCTCTCTCACATCTTTCATCATTCAACCATACCCATACAATAGTCCAAATCTATCCAAATCGATCACCCGATCAAATAATTCAAATCCATTCCAAATCCATTCCAAATCGTATCCAAATCAAATCCAATCCAAATCCAATCCAATCAAATCCAAATCAAATCCAATCCAATCCAATCCAAATCCAATCCAATACAATCCAAATTAAATCCAATCTAATCCAATCGTGCTAAATCCAAAATCCAATCAAATCCAATCTAATCCAATCCAATCCAAATCCAATCCAACCCAAATCCAATCCAATCCAAATTAAATCCAATCGTGCTAAATCCAAAGTCCAATCCAAATCAAATCCAATCCAATCCAATCCAATCCAAATCCAATCCGACCCAGTATATCCCAACAAAATCTAACCCAAATCCAAACCCCCATCCAAATCACACCTTATCTAATCACAATCAAATCATTTGACAAGGGCGTTAATCTACTCATCCCGCATTTGCATGCCCGTTCAGACCCGTTCACAGGCAAAGAAAATGGCCGACCATCAAGCTCAAAATGCCCAATCAAACAACCCTCAAGATCCCAAAAGCACAATCAACATCTCATCAGATCCTAACAAGGGTACCAACATCCCTCACGATCCCCATAATGGTACTTCATCGCACTCCAACACTGAGAATCAGAATAACTCGCCGCATGGAGAAGAGAGTATGGTTAATCAACCTGAACTCACACTTGAGGAACATTTTAGTAACCCCGCCAATGTGCAAATGACTGACCGTTTGCTTGAGAAACATGGGGAAGAAATCTTGGCCCACCTAATTGAGAAGGGTGTCAAACCCCCCTCCAATGTTGACTTGTCCAAATATAGGGGTGCCCCATCTAACATGCTCCAAGGTTCACAAAATGCACCCGAAGGTTCATACTTCTCCAATGTTCCTCCAGTCGAGGGTTGGCATCAACCTGAATTTGGCAATGCCGTTCTTTATCAGGTTAATTATCCCCCACACACTTCGACCTCAGCTATAGGAGGACCTCAAGTGCCTGATCCCAATAATCCTTTTGCCTACGGTATGCCACAAAGTGTTCCGCAACCTCCATTAACGTTAACAACACCCACTCCTTTCAACCAACCTCCAGTCAACATTGGGGGCACCTCCTTTGCCACATCGCTTCCGCCTCCTGGGACCACCAATATACCACCTCAACAAGTTCACCAATCTACCATTCCGCCTCAAATACCTCCACAAGGCACACCCCAGCTGAATATTCCGAGCGGTACCCAACAACCCCCTTTACAAAACACTTCTACGCTACCTCCGCCATCTCATCTGCAACAACCTATACACAATACCTGGGCCTCTTCAGAACAACCATCCTACCAATCACAAGGCAATCCATCTCAACCTATTGCCCAAACCATATCTCCCTTTCTCGCGTCCTTTTTGCGTCCAAAGGCTCAACCACAACACAATATCCCACCCCAACCCATACAACACTTGACATCACAACAACAACCTCCCCAACACTACTACTATCACAACCAACAACAATTTCCCCAACAACCGCCTTATACGACCTCCCAACAATCACAACAATACCCTCAATACCAGCTTTACCATTATTCCTGTGTGGGTTGATTAGTGGGATACTGCTACCAGATCGGAGCAGAAGGTTATGTAACCTACGCTATATGGAGGTGATCCGCCACATTGTTGAGTGGCGGGGGGGACCGTTTTCGTGAGGTTCATGTGTATTGGCGCAGCTGTACAAATATATGCATGGGATTTGTTATCGGGAGATATCGAGTGTGACACATGTGACTACTGCAGATTTGAGCATGGGAGTATATTGCCGTGACGAGGCCAATAGTGGTGAGGAGGGGGACGGTAAATGACCGTGAGCCCGTGGCTTGGGAGTATGCAGAGGAGAGAGGGTGGGTTTTCCGCTATGAGATGCAGGGGGAGATGGAGGGGTGGAGGAGAGCATTTGATGATCTGCGTTCGGGGGAGATAGAGTGGCAGCCATATAGGGCGCGTCAGTTCAGAGGATGGACAGATGCGAGGAGTCATGAGGGGTATTTTCTGAGCCGGTGTTTTATTATTGGCCCTCTACCGCGCATAGTAGTCTCATTGACCAGACAGAGTGTTGAGAGAGTTTGGGGTGATACAGGATATTCCGACGGCGCCTATCATGTTCCGGCGGTATAATAGAGAGCTACCATGGGGAGGCCGCATATCACCAACGACAACCAGGACATCATGGATGGCAGCAGGACAGGCGGCTTATCCAGGGAGGGTAGGAGGAGAGCAGGTGCCAGTGGTGATCAAGCAATATTGGAGGTGGTTTCAGAACAGGTTATGGGAGAAGATTACGCCTGGTCAACCTATGTTGAGGGTAGCAGGTGTCGAACCAGCGGAGGAGCAGAGACCACGGAGGGAGAGGAGAGAAGGGGAGCAGCAGCGACGAGAGGCGGCAGTGGTAGACGAGGGGGGATAGGAGGAGCCGGAGGGGGATGAGAGAGAGCAGGCAGGCAGAGCAGGGAGGAGGAGACATCAGAGACGAGGCTGGAGAGAGGGTCGGCAGCGGGAGAGGGGGCAGCCACAGAGAGCCCAGGGGGAGCAGAGGGTGGAGGAGGTGATGGATGTAGATGAGATGGAGGATGTGGAGGTGTGGAGTCTGAGGAATCTTTGAGAGGAGGGAGGGAGGCGGAGTTCGTGGTAGAGGCCGACATGGGCAGCCAGCGATTCTGGTCAGCCTTGTTGTAGGAATCCTGAGAGCTCATTAGGAGGCCCGGAGAGAGAGAGGGAGGGATGAGGATAGTAGAGCAGCGAGGAGGAGAGGTAAATCCACCCGAGGAGACCGATTTGTGGTTGAGAGACAGGGAGAGGCAAGACAATTTCGGGTTCGCTGAATTGTGGAGGACCAGGAGGAGCGACATGAGCAGGGGGATAGGGAGCAGCTAGCAGGTGGGGAGGATGAGACAGAGCAGGTGGTTGGAGAGGAGGATGTGATGGTTGGGGAGGAGGATGTGATGGATGTGGACAGGGATGCTACGGAGGATGATGTTGTGACAGCAGGATCATTAGCTTTAGTTCCTTTTGTACCAGAGGATCCCATTGTCTGCGGCCCGAGGGGCTTGAGAGGCAAAATCCTGAATGTGGAGAGAAGCGGAGAGTGAGGGAATTACAGGCTTGAGCTAGCGAGTAAGCGGAGGCTGATAGATTATGATGCACTTTCCGGCTAGTGGGAGGCGGTGAGGGAGAGCGGGGCACAATCCCAGTGAGAGGATATAGAATTGGAGTTGACTGATGTGACATGAGACTGCTTTAGGCAGATTACAGGCAGTGCAGTGAGGTATTCTACGAGGCCGAGAGAGGAGCGAGGAGAGGATAAGCGAGGTGAGGAGGGAGCCCAGGAGGTACTAGTCAACAGTCGAGGAGATCTCAATGAGGCTAGGGCGGAAGACTTCGGGGCCAGTATATTGTCTTGGCGAGCACTTGGGAATATGGGGTTGATGCAGAAGGAGAAGGGAGGCACGTGCTTGATAAGCGAGCCACAGGTATCTCTGAAGGCTGTGGGGGCCAGCAACCTGGCCTTGAATACAGTGATGGAAGCCGAGAGAGGGATGCAACCTGGCGTGCATTGAGAGTGAAGAGCTGATAGCAGTGAGTCTGAGATTGAAGAGGAGGAATGAGTTGAGTACTTGAGTAGCGACTCTCCGGAAAAGAGGGATTTAGCGAGGATTGCGGAGCACGAGGAGGAGCTCTCGAGAGGATTGAGATACAGCGATGACTAAGAGCGAGAGTGAAGAGATAGAATGTAGCGAGATGGAATCACGAGACCCTCTGGTAGAGGATGTCGCGATGGCTCGTGTTCCGACAGGTCAGGGTGAGGGTGGGATGCCAGGAGCAGATGTGCAGATTGTGGAGAGAGAGAGGGATGCAGCGGTGGCACGGGCAGTGGCTGCGGAGGAGATGAGGGATCGATTACAGGCAGAGCTGGCACAGAGTCGGTTAGCTCAGGGAGACTGGGGCTTGAGAAGGAGAGCTATACGAGGGGCCGAGCAGAATATACGACATAGGCGAATTCAGCGAGGTCGGAGTTGCGGAGAGAAGGATAGCATGAAGCGGAGTTTTGGATGGCTGCATATTATGATGCAGTTCCTGATCCGGCACAGCGGAGATTCCGTTATACCAGGCAGACACCTCAGATGCCAGCGCCATCTCAGTCATTGGGGACACGGACACGTGGTTATAGTGTTTCACCAGGCAGAGGAGCAGGACCTGAGTCTCCACAGAGATCAGATGTGGGGAGTTCATTTGGGAGGTGACAGGCTACTGAGTTTTGTGACAGATGCAGGATGGAGTGTGCAGGATTTATTGACAGAGATCAGAGATGTTCCATATCTCTGGATTTTGTATTTTATCATGTGATGTATGATGGACATGTGACATTATATTATTTTATATGGGACAGTTCTTATTGACACCATGTAGTATGTTTCCTTTTATGATGGGTGATTATATGCATGTGTATATGATATTACATGTTTATGTGGATGGATGCATTGGCTTATTTATGCTCATGTGTTGGTTTATTGAGATGTTTATGTGGATGATTGGATTTTGTATGAATATTTTATGTATGCAGGATGTGATGTATTATGCGTCTTAACACTTTGTGATGCAAGTGGCGATGTGTGTATGGTCCTAACATGTGGTGATGCAGGTGGCGATGGATATATGGGATAGTACTTTTGTAATTTTAGAGGAAATAACACACGGCCATAAGTGCCAATAAGAACTGACATGATAATGGGAGGTGGGTATGTAGTGATGGTGAAGATGGATGTCATTTGGCATCTATCAAAAGTATCAGTATCCTGAGAAGAATAGAAAAGAATGGGGGAGAGTATTTGCACAACCAAAACCATAGGGTGAGTGTAATGCAATGATTATGAAAATGCAATCCTAATTCAATTTGCCATCTTTGGAGCACTGGTTTTTGCTATAGCATAAGACACGATTCACCAAGGTATGGAGGACCGAGGTAGATTAGTGTCTAATGCATGAGACAAACACGCCAGACAAGAAGGCTATCCCGATACCCCAAAGTCACGAAGACCTTGTTCGGGTCCGGTACTGGGATAACCACAAGCACAAAAGGATGCCCCAACATAACACAAGACCTCCAGGATCTTGGTGGGTACTGTGGGACAACCAAGAAGACACAATCAAAGAAAAGATCAAGATATGCCCCTATGTGGACTAATCAAAACACGCCATAATATGATGGATTATGGCGGCCTTGATAAGTGATGATAGGGAGCCCAAATGATAAACAAAAACCAAAAGTATCAAAAGATCACAATCAATTTCAAATGTCCATTGCCATAGGATCAAGGGGATAGATGGAATTGATGAGGTCTGTTAGGAAGGATGTATCCTGATGAGACCTATGATGGATACTAAGCGAAAAGATCGGTATGATATAGGATATTCAAAATTGATTAGATTCGTTGGTACAAGTGGGTTTTGTTTGTTAAGGACCAGCGAGATAAAGGCATAGCTTGATGTCACAATACAAGGGAGACAAGACACAACCTAAAGACCTAGGGGCTTGGGGGCCGATCAGGGATTAGCCTTGCCTACGTGAAAGCGCAGAGCCCTCGTAGTTCATGAAAAAGACCATGGATAAAGCGGAAAGAAGACAATGGTGACCGATGATGGACACAAAACACGACAGACAAATGCCCCGGGGGAGGATCAGATGACCAACCTTGCCCACATGAAAGCGCAGGGGCAACGTAGTTCGATAAAAAGACCATGGATAAAAAGCGAAAAAGGGGCTAGTGAAGATGCAGTGATGGAGGACCAAACAAGTGGCTCCAAAAATGCCCCGGGGGCAGATCAAATGATCAGCCTTGCCTACGTGACAGCGCAGGGGCAACGTAGTTCGATAAGGGATGAAAGCGTCGAGACCTAGGTGGAGACCGACACGATGGATGATCTGACACGGACCGACCTACGAAGGGAGCGAAAGACATAAGCTCAAAGTGGGATATGAAAAAGCTCAGGATGAGGGATAGGTAAGGTGGGTCGTCCAGTGCTCAAACAACAAATACCAAGCGGCCTAGGCTGAGGTGGGTGAGGATGATAGTGCGGATGAAAGCACAAAATAACTAGGATGCGAGGTAGATAATGATTAAGCCCTCTATGGATGACGCCTGCTAACAGGTTTTCACCATCCATACTTATCCAAGGCGCCACCAAGAGGTGGTTTTCACCATAGGACGGATTTATTTTTATTAACTATCTTTGGATTTTTATTTTTTTTATTTTTTCACTTTTTTGATTTTTTTGATTTTTTGATTTTTTGATTTTTTTGATAGGGTAGATCAAGCGGACTTAAGAGTAGAACCTTTTCAGATGGAGAATATTGACAGGTTCGTCAAGGGGATCTCCTTCCAAAGTAGTCAACCGATAGGCTCCAGACCCATATTTGGCAGTTATGATATACGGCCCTAACCAGTTTGCCTCAAATTTTCCTTTCTTGTCACGGTCTTGCTGAGTGCGTTGGTTTTCTTTGAGGACAAGCTCACCAACCTGAAATTGTCTAGGATGGACCTTTTTTTTGTGATGACGCTTGAGGCGATTTTGGTATGCTTGTAAGTGGTCATAGGCTCTTACTCTTCGTTCATCCAGTAACTCGAGCTGTGCAAGCCGTGCAACGCGAGCATCTTCTTCGTTGATAAGGTTTTTCAAAGAAATTCTCAATGAGGGGAGCTCAACTTCGATTGGCAAGACGGCTTCAACACCGTATACTAAAGAGTAAGGGGTGGCGCCTGTTGGGGTGCGGATGGATGTGCTGTATGCCCAGAGGGCGGGATGAATATGGAGGTGCCAATCTCGTCCAGTGTTATTGGCAACCTTTTTGAGGATGCGGATGAGGGTCTTGTTGGTTGCTTCTGCCTGACCATTACCCTGAGGATAATAAGGCGTCGACCAATGATGCTGGATATGGAAGGTGTCGCAGAGGTGTTTCATGGCTTGGTTTTTAAAAGGTTTTCCGTTATCAGAAATGATGGTGGATGGGATACCATATCTGCAGAGAATATGGTAGAGGATGAACTTGGAAATCTGAGTACCGGTAATTTGTGAGAGTGGCATTGCTTCCACCCATTTGGTGAAGTACTCAGTTGCAGTGATGATGAATGTATGGCCGTCGCATGATGGTGGGTGAATCTTGCAAATCAAATCGAAACACCATTGAGAAAACGGCCACGGTGCTAGGAGAGGCTGAAGATCTTGTGCTGGAGCGTGGATCAAATCCGCATGCTGTTGGCATGGAAGGCATTTCTTCACAAATTCGCAAGCATCGTGTTCCAGTGTAGGCCAATAATATCCAGCCCGTAAGATCCTTTTGGCCAGAGCCATACCATTTGAGTGAGCCCCACAAATACCACCATGTACTTCCGTTAGTACCGTTTGGGCTCGGTCTCATTCAGACATCTCAGGAGGATTCCATCATACCCGCGACGATAAAGCGTATCACCAATAATGATGTATCGGGACGAACGATGGATGAAGGATTTACGTTGGTTGCGTGTAAGTTCTGGGGGTATGGTATTATCACGGAGGTAAGTGTATATGTCTTGGTACCACGGGGAGGCGGGACCTACAATATCGCACACCATGTCAGTCTCAGGAACATCATATGCAGGGATTAAAAGTTGTTCAACAAGAAACTCACACTCTGTTCGATCCTTGGGCATGTCAATTAGGGAACCGATAGTGGCCATTGCATCTGCCACTTTATTCTGTACCTGAGGACTTTGGTCAAACTATATGAAGGTGAAATATTTTTTGAAATCATCCACCATGCGTTTATAGGGTAACAGTTTATCATCTTTTGTGAGGAATTCATCATTAACTTGTCTAATGACCAGCAAAGAATCACCAAAGACTTTCAAATGGGTTATGTGCCACTGTTTTGCAATTCTGAGGCCGGTGAGGAGAGCTTCGTATTCTGCCATATTGTTGGTGCATGGAAATGCTATCATGAATGATTTTGGGATGTAGTCACCTTGAGGAGTGACTAATAGAATTCCTGCCCCTGATCCACTATGAGTGTATGAGCCATCAAAGTATAATGTCCAAGTTGGTGCTTCTGTCACTGTGTAGATTTCTTCATCTGGGAATTCAGTGCCTAGTTGGTAGGCATCTACTAATGGTGCTTCAGCCAATTGATAAGTAATAACTTGTCCTTTTATGGCTTTGCGCTATACATACTCTATGTCAAATTCACTGAGGAGCATGACCCGTTTGGCCATGCGGCCAGTCAAAGTGGTTCTAGATAACAGATACTTCAGGGGATCAATTTTAGCGATTAACTTGACTGGGTGACTGAGCATGTAATGGCGGAGTTTCCGTGTACTGAAGATTAGTGCAAGGCACGCTTTTTCCATAGGGGAGTAATTTAACTCATAGCCAACTAGTGTTCGACTGATGTAGTAGATTGCCCTCTCTTTGAATGACTCATCATGTTGCACTAATAATGCCCCCAGTGCGACTGAGGTAGCAGAGATATAAAGCAGGAGGGGTTTTCCTGGGATAGGCGGCATCAAAATCAGTGGATGAGCTAAATATTTCTTAATCTTATCAAAACCCATTTGACACTGAGGGGTCCATCGGAAGGTGGAATCTTTCTTCAAAAGATAGGTAAATGGCTGACATTTATCTGCGAGCTGGGCTATGAACCGACGGATGGACTGCATATTTCCCTGGAGGCTTCTTAACTGCTTTAGATTACGTGGAGGAGGCATATCCAGAATAGCCTTTACCTTGGCAGGATCAACTTCAACACCTCTGCGAGAGACTATGAAACCCAGCAACTTCCCTGACGTGACTCCAAAGACACTTTTTCGGATTCAACCGCAACTTATAATGCTCTAACCGTTTAAATATCTTTTTCAGGATGGCGGGATGTTCTACTCGTGTTCTGGATTTCCCTAATAGGTCATCAACAGTCTTCCATGATGATATGGATGAGGTCATGGAAGATGACCGTCATGGCTCTCTGATACGTTGCCCCCGCATTTTTGAGACCGAAGCATAACATTGTAACAAAAAGTGCCCCAAGGACTTGTAAAGGCGGTTTTGTGTTGGTCTTCAGGTGCAATTCGAATTTGGTTATAACCAGAGAAGCCGTCCATAAGGGATAACATCTCATGTCATGCTGTTAGATCGACTAACATATCAATGTTAGGAAGAGGGAAATCGTCTTTGGGGCAGGCTTTGTTAAGATCTCTGAAGTCCGTGCAGACCCGAATGTCTCCGTTTGGTTTGGCCACGGGGACTATATTGGAGATCCATTCGGAGTAATCAATTGGTCTGATAAAACCCGCGTCCAGTAACTTCTCCAATTCCTTTTTGACTAACAACGTGTCTTGCAGATGCATCTTGCGGAGTTTTTGCTTGACAGGTTTGGCGTCTGGGCGAATGTCTAAGTGATGAACCACTAAAGCAGGGTCTAAGCCTGGCATGTCTGAGTATGACCAGGCAAAGTTGATGATTCCTTCTCGGAGTAGTTGCACCAAGACCGGATACTCTTGTTTGGAGAGTGACTTGGCTACATAGGTGATCTTCAGACTTTCAGCAGTTCCCAAATTAATTTCTTGCGTCTCTTCAATCAGAACAGATGATCTGGCAGATAGCTGAGTTCCCATAAGGGGAAGATGAACATCTCCATCTTCCAGCGCCTCTTCGAGGTTTTCGCCTTCAGATGCGTCCTTTATTTTTACTTTTTCCAGGTCAGGAAGTGCCTCAAGGAGGTTTTCACTAGATGACCGCCTTTTATTTTTCTTACTTTTATTTTTGCGACTGGAGTGTTCATCCTCCCCCAATCCCATAAGGTTGACATACGTGTCCGTAGACATACTGATGGGTGTGGTATTATGTAGGTCCCAATCAATGAGTTCAAGGTGACAAAGGGATAGGCTAATGGTGCAAACGGATAGGCATTCGAACATGGACGACAAGTCAGTGTGATCGACATCATCGTACGCATGTATGATGGATTCCTCCTCGGGTATGTCTGCCAATGAGCCATTGTCCATGGTGATACCGTTGGAAGTGTTAGATGATGTTGCGGGGCTTTTCTGTTTCCTGTCATACCCAATGCCTACTTTCTTTGGTAACTGCGGTGTATCAATGGGTTGCAATCGCCCTTGTTCCTCTTTACCTAGGCCTCTAGCTGGTAAAGGTTTCCCCATCCCGTTGTTTCTCTTTTAGGAGATCTAAGGTGTCCGTATCCTTCCGCAAATTGAAGGAGAAGTAGGATACAAACTTTTCTGATAAGTCTACAAAAGTTTTTATGGACCCCTTTTCGAGAGTCATGAACCAATCTAAGGCGTGGCTTGCTAGGCTTCGTGGGAACAGGCGCAAGAGATAGTTATCACTGTACATGACTTCTTAACACTGGGAATAAAACTCCTACAAGTGAGCCTTTGGGTCTTTGTCTCCCTTGCATTTGTCAAATTTTGGTATCTCGAAATGTTTAGGAAACGGGATCAATGAGATGGAGGGATCAAACGGATATGGGCATATATCGTCAAATTTGAATGATTGTTTTGTAGTCCCGGTTTGAAGATCCTTAAGTGCAGCTTTGATTTCCAACAAATCCGAGCTAGATGGGGGTGGGTTGGGGGGATATTGATGATAGGATGATAAAGAATCCTGCTGAAAGGGTGTCGGATTATTGAAATACAGGTTTGGATGATTGGATGATGACATGGCTTGTTGGTAGGACGGGGGATTTTGTTGATACGGGGGCTGTTGTTGTGGGGCATAATATGGATTTGTTTGGTAAAAGTGTGGGGTAGGTTGTTGAGGAACTTGGATGGGACGTTGCGTGTTGGTTTGTTGGTATTGAGGGTATTGTTGTGATTGTTGGGAGGTCGTATAAGGCGGTTGTTGGGGAATTGTTGTTGGTTGTGATAGTAGTAGTGTTGGGGAGGTTGTTGTTGTGATGTCAAGTGTTGTATGGGTTGAGGTGGGATATTGTGTTGTGGTTGAGCCTTTGGACGCAAAAGGGACGCGAGAAAGGGAGATATGGTTTGGGCAATAGGTTGAGATGGATTGCCTTGTGATTGGTAGGATGGTTGTTGTGAAGAGGCCAAGGTATTGTGTATAGGTTGTTGCGGATGAGATGGCGGAGGTAGTGTAGAAGTGTTTTGTAAAGAGGGTTGTTGGGTACTGCTCGGAATGTTCAGCTGGGGTGTGCCTTGTGGAGGTATTTGAGGCGGAATGGTAGATTGGTGAACTTGTTGAGGTGGTATATTGGTGGTCCCAGGAGGCGGAAGCGATGTGGCAAAGGAGGTGCCCCCAATGTTGACTGGAGGTTGGTTGGAAGGAGGGGGTGTTGTTAACGTTAATGGAGGAGGTTGCGGAACACTTTGTGGCATACCGTAGGCAAAAGGATTATTGGGATCAGGCACTTGAGGTCCTCCTATAGCTGAGGTCGAAGTGTGTGGGGGATAATTAACCTGATAAAGAACGGCATTGCCAAATTCAGGTTGATGCCAACCCTCGACTGGAGGAACATTGGAGAAGTATGAACCTTCGGGTGCATTTTGTGAACCTTGGAGCATGTTAGATGGGGCACCCCTATATTTGGACAAGTCAACATTGGAGGGGGGTTTGACACCCTTCTCAATTAGGTGGGCCAAGATTTCTTCCCCATGTTTCTCAAGCAAACGGTCAGTCATTTGCACATTGGCGGGGTTACTAAAATGTTCCTCAAGTGTGAGTTCAGGTTGATTAACCATACTCGCTTCTCCATGCGGCGAGTTATTATGATTCTCAGTGTTGGAGTGCGATGAAGTACCATTATGGGGATCGTGAGGGATGTTGGTAGCCTTGTTAGGATCTGATGAGACGTTGATTGTGCTTTTGGGATCTTGAGGGTTGTTTGATTGGGCATTTTGAGCTTGATGGTCGGCCATTTTCTTTGCCTGTGAACGGGTCTGAACGGGCATGCAAATGCGGGATGAGTAGATTAACGCCCTTGTCAAATGATTTGATTGTGATTAGATAAGGTGCGATTTGGATGGGGGTTTGGATTTGGGTTAGATTTTGTTGGGATATATTGGGTCGGATTGGATTGGATTTGGATTGGACTTTGGATTTAGCACGATTGGATTAGATTGGATTTAATTTGGATTGGATTGGATTTGGGTTGGATTGGATTTGGATTGGATTGGATTAGATTGGATTTGATTGGATTTTGGATTTAGCACGATTGGATTATATTGGATTTAATTTGGATTGGATTGGATTGGATTTTTATTGGATTGGAATTGATTTGGATTTGGATTGGATTGGATTGGATTTGATTGGATTGGATTTGGATTGGATTTGATTTGGATTTGATTGGATACGATTTGGATTGGATTTGGATTGGATTTGAATTATTTGATCGGGTGATCGATTTGGATAGATTTGGACTATTGAATGGGTATGGTTGAATGATGAAAGATGTGAGAGAGAGACCTTAAGCTTGATCACAGGAAGTTACCCTTAGTGACCCTAGAGCTTTGATTCATTAAAAGGACGATTACGGCACCGAATCCACCTTAAGATAGGAATGGATTGATTTGGCCGAGGATTATAACTTACAACACCGAATTCACCTCAAGATGTAAGCGAATTGATTGGGGTCGAAGTTAAAGACTAATAATCAACTTCAAGTGCTATAGTCGATTTGGGTAACCACTTTGTAATACAAGATTAGGACGGTTGGCTATGGGTGGTGCTTGGCGATGTGAATGGTAAAGTTGAGGGTATGGACTTTTGAATGGAAAATTAAGATGAAAGGGGGGATTAAAGATGATTGTGGGGAATAAATGGGGATTTATAATGGTTAACGGAAGATTTGGAGTGATAGAATGGAGGTTTAAACGGATCAAATGGAGGTTTCGGGAGGCTTAGGGTGACAAAATGGAGGCTTAAGATGATGAGATAATGGTTGGGAATGATTAAATGATGGTTTAGAGGCTAAATGGATCCAAATGGGGCAATTTCGGGTGTTCAGGAGGGCAAATCCGCCCTTCTGCAGCAAAAATCAAGGCGTTGATAGCAAAATCAAGGGCGTAGGCAGCTTTCTGTAGTAAATCAGGGGCGTGGCCAGCAAAATCAGGGGCGTTGACAGCTTTCTGCAACAAATCAGGGGCGTTGCCAGCAAAATCAGGGGCGTTGACAGCTTTCTGCAGTAAATCAGGGGCGTTGCCGCCTTTGTGCAGTAAAATCAAGGGCGTTGCCGCCTTTCTGCAGTAAGGCAGAAGGCGCTGCCGCCTTTCTGCAGTAAGACAAAGTTTGGTTTTGATGGCAATGGCTATGGCAAGGACGCAAAATGATAAAGTAAGGCCAAAGTATCAAAAATTTGACAGATTTTTCACAAGGAAACACTTCAAGCAAGCACAATCTTATGATTAATATTAAGGGTATGGCAAGGCAAAGTCTTAATCTAGGATGCACAAAGCTTCTAGGGAGTCCTCGATATACTCTCGGTATGTGAAGCACAACCGTGAACACCAGTCCGTCACAAGCGTGAGTCGGGAACCCCAGCGAGATACTGAAAGGCTCGGACCAATTCTTCACGTCTATCTATGTATCACCCTAGCTTCGACACTCCGCCAATTACGACGCGACTGGATTGGGGTACAACTTTCGTTCTCCCCCCTTTATATACCCCGCCGGTACGCATGGTTGGAATTGTCCCTTGGGGTGATGAAATCCCCAAGTAGGTCCCACTAGAAAGAAGACACTAACCGTTTCCAACTACTCCCCAGGCTCACACGAAGTGCAAGGCGAAAGCGAAAACAAATTAATGCCCCTTTGGGTAACACAAGAACAAACAATCACAGCAAACAATGAAGTTTATTCCCCCTAATTAGACTATATTCCAAAACAACAAAGATAGTTTTCGAAAATCTGAACAAATAAATGGTCCTGCAAGCAAATGTTAGCTGTTTTCTTTTTCGTCCTTGATCAATTACGCCCTAATACGCTGCAAAAACATTAGCAAAAAAAACACCAATATCCTTGCCAAAACAATGTTAGAAGGTTATTACTTGAAAACAGCAAAAAACGAGAGCAAAAACGAAGCCAAATTGACTATTTTACCTTCCAAACTGTGCTGTTTTGGGGCGGTGCCGCCTTTCTGCAGTGAACAAGAGGGCGCTGCCGCCTTTTTCTGGTAAGGCAGACGGCGCTGCCGCCTTTCTGCAGCAAAATGGGGGCATTGCCGCCTTTCTGCGGTGGCGCTGCTGCCTTTCTGCGAGGGCGCTGCTGCCTTTCTGCGGGGGCGCTGCCACCTTTCTGCGAGGGCGCTGCCGCCTTTCTGCGAGGGTGCTGCTGCCTTTCTACAGGGGCTCTGCCACCTTTCTGCGAGGGCGCTGCCGCATTTCTGCAACAAACTTTGTCAGATTTTATTTATTTATTTATTT
This sequence comes from Sequoia sempervirens, assembly GCA_007258455.2. NCBI lineage: Eukaryota > Viridiplantae > Streptophyta > Pinopsida > Cupressales > Cupressaceae > Sequoia > Sequoia sempervirens. The sequence goes on from VDFB02126201.1 coordinate 16,117, forward strand.
ATTTTTTTAAAACGGAAAGTTGTGCCCCTCCCACTGCAAGAAAAGTGTTAGAAAAACCTTCTAAATATATCCCTAATTGCAGCAAACGTGTTAGAAGGAATAAAACTTTCAAATGTGGGGCGCTGCCGCCTTTCTGCAGTGGCCAAGAGGGCGCTGCCGCCTTTCTGCAGTAAGGCAGAGGGCGCTGTCGCCTTTCTGCGACCTTTTCCTGCAAGATTCTTAACAAAGAGGGAGGTTAAATGCGAGAACCCATTTGTGGGTCCCACCGGGCGTGCCAGAAATGTGAACCTAAGAATTTTATCCTCTTCTAATATGCAAAATAACTAAGAAATGCGAATGATAAAAGACTAAGGACACCTCAAGATTAGCGAAAAGAGTGATAAAACAATAAGGAAAATGGACAAAATAAGACACAAACGATTTCACCTTCCTTGGTGTTGATGTCTCCTTGATTGGCCCTTGCTTGGAATGATTTTGTGTGCTCCTTAGATGATTTCTTGAGTGACTAAATGCAAGATTAAATGTGCAAAATGATTAAAAGAGATGGCTAGATGATGGCAAAGGATTGAAAGTGCAAATTGGCAGCATGTAGTTATCAAATGGCTAAGTGTTGAAAGTGCCCTTGAGGAGGGGGTATTTATAGGAGAACTTGAATTCTCTAGAGAATTCAACGGTCAAGATTGATCCAACAAGGCCAAGATGAAGGGCTATGGTGGGTTGAGAACCCACAAGCTCTCACATTTTGACATGTGGATGGTGAAGTGGCCAAGAGAAAATGAGGTGTAAGTGAGGTGTCAAAAAGGTACATGAGGTGGAGGAAGGACATGCACCTTGGGGAGTGAGGAGATTTCCTCAAAAAGGGATTCCTTGTCCCCAAGTGGGAGTGAAAGGGACATTTGAGGAATTTTGGAATTCTCAAAAATCTACATGGGAAAAGGAAAGGTGGTTGGGGATATAAATGTGAATTAAAAATTCACATTCTTAGATCTAGAGGATAAAAGGTGGGCTCCAAAAAGGTGGGACTTGGTCACATGTGGAGATTGTGACAAGTCCAAGGTTCTAGAAGCCTTGGAAGGATGGAATGTGAATTAAAAATTCACATATAAAGGAGGGGAATCTAGGACAAATAAATGTGAATTAAAAATTCACATGGGAAAGGGGGTCAATGCCAAAAAAGGTAAATGCAAAGGTTGACTAAAAAGTGGTGTTAAATTTAGCTAATGACCTTGGTTAAGGTTGTGCAAACATTGGATTAGGCTAATTAATGGAAGATTAGAGGCAAGTGGCAAATGTAGGAGGATGTGACATTAATCTCTGATTAAGAGGATGCACATCATAATCATGAATTAATTAAATTAATTCAGATTAGGGCAAGGTTATGGAGGATGTGACAAGGAGAGAAAGTGAGGAATTTTAAATTGATTTTAAATCAAAAAGGGGGAAAATGACTAAATTAAATAAATTAGTGTATTTATTTAAATTAGAGAGGAAAAAGATGAAAGATAAAGCATTTAATTATTAAATGAAATACTTCACAGATAAAAAAAATAAATTAATATTAATACGATAGACGGAAAGGCAGTAAATTTAATCATATGAAAGTGATTAAATTTAGATGTCTACAACATGAAAGGAAAGTTGGATGGAATAAGAATTCTTTTTAATCGTTAAATAGAAGAAATAATGCCCTATGTTAGAAATGCAACCATCTAGGTCACATTGCAAGTTTTTGTACTACACAAATAGTAAATGATGTTTTTGGATTCTCAAGAAGATACAACTCTTTTACTTTTCATGTTGGTAACAAGGTCATATGCTATAGATACAATAAGTTTGGACATAAAACACATTATTGTAGAAGTAATTTAATGGAACCATTTAATCATCACAAGAAGATAAGCACTATGAAAGTTTGGAGAAGAAAACAAGAGAAAAAGAAGGAAGAATCTAAACTTGTGCATATTGCACAAGAAGCATCACTAGTTGCTTAAAGAGCAGCATGAGGTCAAGGGGAGATGATTATTGCTTTATCAGTCAGCCCCATAGACAACAACAAAGACATTGTGTCTCTGCAGTGATAATGGCAACATTAAGTTCTTGCAGACAGTCATGGATAAAAAATAATATATATTTTTTAAAGGTTTCATCAAAAAGAATATCAGAGTTGTCAGTCCATCATGACGACATTCCATGAGCATAGAAATCCTCATGACAGTGGTATACTACAACAAAAATTCTATGAAATTTGTATATCTTAATGAACGCCAACATGGGAGAAAGGAGGTCTACAAAGTATGCATGCTTATCTCTTGTGATTAGTAATTTGTCAAAGACATCTCTACTTTACAGAGTCAATCCATCACAAGGCAGTCACATTGGGAAAAGAATTTGCATGCAACTTCATGATTAAAAGTGCAACCATTGAAAGAACAGTGAAATATTCCCTATTTGTCCAAGGGGGAGTAATGCCTCTTTGATCAGTCATCATAGTGATGTTTGTATTGCTCAGTCATCATAGTAATGGATAGTTTGTATAAGATTTTTCTCATCTCAGTAGTATGTATCTTTGACAGTGCTCTTGCTTGACAGTGGTATTAATACTTGGTATGATAGCGGACAATGCAGACAATACATGATACTGTGAAATGGATTACAGTGAAGTGGTATGCAGATATTACAGATATTTTGTTTTAGAAGTTAGTGGCAGTGTAATATGGATGCTTTGACACCTTTTACTTCTATCAAGACCTTATTGCACAGTCAATGTCATGTTATCATCAACATACCCACTATCATTCTGAACATTCTCTGTCATGTTTGACAACTACCTTTGTTATCTTTGGCAACTATGACAAGCAACAATACTAGTGACAAACCGTCACTTTAAATCAACATCAAACACCAATGCCATCACTTTGGATCAGCATCAACATCAATGACAAAACACCTTCAATTACCTTCAAGTACATCTGCAAAATAGAACAAGACAAAACAGGACTGTGCAAGAACTAGCAGTCCAAAAGAATGACCACTTGCAAACAGTGAGTGAAAACTGTCCTCTGTCACTCAAGAGAGCATTGGTCAGAAGCACTATAAAAGATTACATAGCAATACTTTGCATTAGCACAACTGTCACTCACCAAACATTAGCCACTGTTAAGCATTGCAAAACCACTGTCATAAGATGTGAACCAACAGTCAAAGAAGGATGCAAATGCATACCATTGTCACAAGCAACAAGCAACCACTGTTACAACCAAAACCAAGCATGGACACCATTGCATCATATCACTGTTAAGAATAAGATTAGCATGCAAAACACTGTCACCATATTGTAGCTAACAACTGTCACTGACCACTTTAATCAACTGTCATGCACCACAAAAAATGCTCATGTTTGTTGAAATTGGCACACCACTAGAGGCTTCTAGGCTTCTAGCCTTCAAAAATCAACAAATGGATATATCTTTTGGAGAAGGCCGTACAAAGGCCAACAAAACATCAATAAAGGTTCACCACAGACCCCAAAACAAAATCCGAAAAGGTTTCAAGTGCTTTCTTCACAACAATATTGAGAACCATTAAACCACCCCTGTTTTAGGCTACTAAATTAGCCTTGTTTTTCAAAGGAAGTACCTCCTATTCACTTTGTTTTCATCAAATCTCCATAGACAGTCAATAGTTGTGTGTCAAAACTCCCAATTCCACAATCAATTCTCAGATTCAAGACTTTTTTAATGCTGATCCAAGAAACTCTCCTTTTTCCTACAAAACACTAGGGTTTTATTGGAAATCCATCCACCCGGGCTTACCAGACCCAATCAAAGCATCCAACATTCTTTAAATACTCTTCACATGGACACAAAACCATCCCTTTGACAGATTCATCAATATTTTGACAAAACCCCACATTGATACTTTCACATCACTTGGAAAACACACAATTACACCCTAGGGTAACATCCCACAACTTACAATTCGCTTCACTCCCACTCTAAAACATGGAAGCACCTACTCTACCATCATATCATGCCATTCCATCGAGACATTGACTGGGATAGTAGATGGAATGGCTGTTTACATTATCTAATCTTCAAACAGTGCCTTCACTGGTCTGTTACAAGCAGTTCCAGAAAAGTAAAGAGATCTCCCTCCGAAAATAAGTGTTAGACCCTCAAAATGAGTTCAAATGAAAGTTAAGACATGCATCTACATAACACAAAAGGTTTCAAGTCATTCAAAGCCTGTATGGATCCGTACACAGTTTGTAAAGTTCAGAAAAACAGGAAAATTGCAGAATATGAATGTTGTTGTTGGTGATTGTTTTTGAAGGAGGGACTTGCTTGGTTTGCTTTGTTAGTGTGGTGAAGCAGTAAAGAGAGATCGATACCTGATTGTGAAGCACTTGAGTTTGCAACCTTAAGAGTACTCCATTGATGGGAGTAGATGAGAAATTGAAAAGATGAAGACAAGCTGGTCAGAGAAGGTCAAGGATGAATTGTGAAAGAAAGAGGAAAGTTTGTAAGTACAGTCTTGTGTCCTTTTGAAAGAGAAAGAGTGATTGTGAACCTGATAGACAGAGGAAGATGAAGGAAAAGACAAGAGAATACAAAGATGAAGATATATGGCAAAGACAAAGTGAAGATGGTGATGAAGATAGAGTTGAAGGCAAAGACAAAGGCAAGTACAAGATTCAAAGTGTAAAGAAGAAGAAGCAGTCCAAGGTAGATTTGAATTTGTTTCGCAGGTACAAGTAAAGTTGATACAGTATGTTTCCAAGGGACTTGGAAAAATTTTGTTGGTTGGTTGTATGGTGCAAGAGCACCTTATCCTCAAAAGGCAAAAATTTGAAAATTTGAATTTCCAATGTGAAAACATGTAATCAAGGTCTTGTAAAGTCATGATAAATGTTTTTGAAGTGTCAAATAGGTCACTAGGTGGAAAAAAGATAGAAAAAAAAAAAAATTGCAAAAAAGATGCAAAAATTGCATTAGTTGCACAAATGCAAAGTTGAAGGAGATGAAGAGTCACTTTGTTGTAGAAGGTAGTTAATTAGTTGAAGATGAAAGGGCAGTCGTTCTAAATGTTGTAAACATCTATAGAAGGCTTGGTAAAGGCGAGCAATGGCAGAACTTTTGTAAACTTGAAATAAATTTTGAAATAAAGACCCCTGTTTTGTATTTTCTGAGTTTTCCTTCCATTTACTAGCCTTGTATGGATTGTTTTCAATCCAGTAGGCTGTACTCTTGTTTGGATTTCATGTAATAGGGTATAAGCTTTCCTTTAAAGTTGATTTGAGAGGCACTTGTAGAGTTTAGAGTCTGATTTAGATTTCTTATAATAAACTGGTCTGAAAACCCTCAAAACAGGGTTTGAGAGTCAAGTAAATATGTAATCCATCCTCCCACCGAAGTAGGCTTGATAGGTTGGTCGGATGGGCTTTTTAGAATGTATTTAGGGTGTGTCTAGTGTGTGATTGTGTGTGCAGGAACAACGAAGGCAAGATTATTGAGTTTGCTGCTGCTCCAAGAGGAAAAAACAGAGTTTTCCAATGTAAATGAGTGGCTCCAATGGTGATAATTGATGTATGAAGGTGTAAGAAGATTTTAACAGTTTGTGCAGATATTTTCCAATGTGTTTGAAGCAATTTTAAGGTGGCAGAAAGTTTGGGGTATGCTTTTCCAATAAACCCTCATTCTAATGAGCATTAAGGAACTTGTATCAAGGGTTTTGTTGTTCAGTGCAACTTTGAGCCTTTCTATTCCAAAAAAATGGAAGAATCTTGAGTTTTGAGATAGGTAGAAAGACTGTTTGAAGTCTTTTTCTGTTTTCGTGGCGTTTTAAGACAACTTTTTTTGATAAAATGGCCTAATTGGGTCTCCTTGCTAGCGGACAGTGTATTGTTTTCCTTACATTTCTCAAAACAAGTGATATTGATCTTGAAGTATGTTATAGTGGACTGAAATGGGTTTCTAAAGCTATGCTTGATTTAAAGAGATTCAATATTGATTGCTTGGCATACCTGGTTTTGTGATGTTGCTGTCCTACTAGGGTTTGATGCTTGAATGAAGAAAACTGAGTTTTCTGTAAAATCTGAGATATAGATGATGAATATTGTTTTGAACTTGACTAAAGGATGTTGGTAAAGGTGTCTAAAATCCCTAGTGAAAAGTTAGAAGGCTAGCTTGTTGTTTTGGATGGTTGAGCAATAGAATTCCAAGTTGTAAAGAGGGAGTCTTGACTGCAGGAATGTGAAATGCAGTGAATACAAAGATCTAAATGATTGCTTTGTATTATAACTGGTAAATTAAAGGTGATTAAGATGTCTTGGAGGTCTGGTATTAGTTTGAAAGAAAGAATGTATGGATAGTTGTCTATTTGCCTTGGAAAAAGTGTTGTATTGAAGAGTGAAAGAATGGATAGTGAAAGAGAAGAATGGTTCAGTTTGTTTAAAATCAGGTTTTGTGTTGGTACAGTCATTTTAATGATGGTAAAGATGTCTTTGAGTTTGATGATGGTCAAGAGACAAGTTTGGTAATCTGATGCTTTGTGGTATGAAGTGAATTTGAAGAGAATTTTGATGAAAAGTTAAGAGAAACTATGGTGTTTTGTAGTTGATCTTCTCATGATTTTAGTTTGGGTCTGATGTACCCTAGATGAATTGTTGTTGTTAAATGATGCCCTTGCATCATAGGGCCAACCTCCTCAATAGTATCTTTGAGGATGTGAAACTAACGCTTTGCATTAATGGGCCTTGAACATCAACATCCCCAAAGAAGGGCCCTTCGTACATGGCAAAGATATGGCTAAGTGGATGATACCTAATGTTTCTCTTCCCATCCATGATAGTGTTGCATCCACTTGTGATCCATTTAGCCTTTATTTTTTTCATAAGAATATTAAACTTTGGATAGTTCTCATCCAAGATGGCGGTTTTTACCTTTGTCTCTCTTGATGGTACGTATGAAGGCCTTGCTCTTATAATTTTAGTCACATTGCACTTATAATTTTAGTCACAACCTCTTTATAATAAGGAGAATGAGCAACATGAAATGGAATCTCATTGGCAAACAAGAATTTTCCAATGACATCATTGCCTCATCTTTCATCTATACATTAAACATATCTTCCATTTGGTTGGGAGAAGAAATTGTACCCCTATGTTTTCCCTTGTATCCCTATGTTTCCATTTAGGCTCTAAAGCATCGAGCTAAAAAAACGGTACTTGTGATTGTCCAGAATGGTTGGCCTCATTGTCATAGTAGCAGGTGTTGTGTCATGCTCATCATTGCTACCAAGCAACCTTTGCATCTCTGTTCACTGTGTAAGTGACAACCTGACACATGGCCTGACGCCTTTGCTTGGGATGTGAAGGAGATGCATATTAACTCTAGTAATTTTTCCTTGGAATTCAAGGCAACAAACATGGCATTTCCATAGCCTAGTTCCCCCAAAATTGCTAGATTTGTTTGATTGTATTTTGGAAGCAATTCTTTTTAAAGGGGTCTTCTTATCAAAGAGACCTTTGGCAAAATCTTCCAACAACTTGGAAGGGCAATTGAAATGAGCACCTTCAATAAAACTAGTTTCCTCATCATTGCCACATCGATATTCTGATTCTTAGATTCAATTGCATTGTCACTCATGCACTGAAAACTCATAGCAACTCTCCAAGAAATGAAATTTATGGTTTAAATTTACTGCATAATACATAACACAAGGTCCAAAGACACAAGGATTTTCCTTCTGCTTTTCTTACTTTAGCACATACAAAACACAAAAGCAGGGAATACCCAAAAATTGTAATCCTTGTTCCTTCAACCTTTGTCAAACAAGAATATTGAACTGTTGTTTTTCTTACTTCAGGCCACACTATAAGATAGAAGCCCTGTTTTTTTTTGAAAACTCTGACTGCTGGTTGCTTGTTTCAAGTTTGTTTGTATTTGTTTTTGATTGCGTTTTTCAGATGGATACAATATAAAGATTGCAAGAACAATAATGCAAGAAACCAAAGCTCTTTCAATTGAAATAACAAGGAACAATATTGCCTTTCATTTTTCTGTTTTAATATCAGAATATTACAAATTATCTCAGACCTGGAATAAACTAGTTACAACAGCAAGGAGCATCTGAAGAAGCACCATATATCAACTCAAGCTTATCCTCCAACAATCTTCTTATTCTCCAATGTTCTGGACTTCTCTTTCAGCACCCAAGTTCCCAAGCCCTAACTCCTCTTGTGCTGGCTGTACACAATGAAATTTGATGGCAAGGTGGCGCCCCTCCTGTCTAGGTCGACTTGACCTTAAAAATCATACACTCCACTGAAAAATGCAAACAATAGCTTGTTAGAATCACCTAGGAGAGAGCTTTCAGATAAATCAATACCTAGAATGATAACTTGAAGCAGTAAAGAGCTATGAATCAAAAACCAGGTTCAGGCCTATTGTTGCAGTCATCCAAAAATTCAATAAAATCACTCCAAAACTTCAAGAAACACACCAAAAACTGAAAGCAGATGAAAGCACACCAAAACCACTAAAAATACTGGAAAATCTTCATTATTTCTTCACCAAAAATCAAACCCATGAAGCTCTTTTGATCTCAACTGTTAACCAACACCAATATCTGATTGGGGTGGATATTTCACCACTCAAACCAGCCAAACGATTGAGGGTTTTCGTCCTCACAATGCAGCCCAGGCAACTAGAAGACAATCCGACAACATCTCAATATGTTGACAAGTCTGGATAATGAAAAATGAGAGCCAAACTCATGTTATAAAACATTAGGGCAAATGGACTTCAAATGACTTTTAAATTTCTCTCTAAAATGTATGCCCTTCTCCTCATTTTGATATTTTAACATTTAAAAATTTAACATCTCTTCACATAGGCGTCCAAGCTCATGGAGGAAATATAATATTTAATGAACCTTTAAAAACAACTTAAAGTTGTTCCTCTAGGCGCCTTGGTCCATTTCAATGACCACTTTTCCCTTGTTATAAGTCATAATGTAACTTTATAATTCAACTTTATAAAACACCTGAGTGGTCAAATAAAACAAATATTAAACTGCAACCTTAGGTGCACCAACTGAAAACTAGATAATTACCCTACTGCAGAAACACAAGCCTGGGACCAACTCCCCCAAAGGTGACTTAACTAAAAATAGCATTGCTATAAATATTAAGTGGATGCCAAATGCCCAAAATTGAGCGGAATTGAAAGACCAATGGGGAAACTGTGACCAACTGAAGATGGCAACACTATGACCGACCACTGCTATAAATAGAAACCCCTCCAAAACACCCAATGCTGAACATCAATGCTGGCAACTGAGTCCCCTAACCATATCAACTAGCCTACGAGAACTTTGGAATAGGCTAATTGAGTCTCTGCATTGCTCAGGAGCGAGAAGGGGACATTATAGTCTGCCCTTCCCAAGATTGCTTACCCTCAAGCAATCGTAACTCAGGATGTTGCAATATCTGCTCACTTTCCTAAGTAACATCCTCTACTGGCAAATTCTTCCATTTAACCAAATACTCCTTGATAACCCTCCTGTGTAGTGTACGCTCTCACACCTCCAAGATATCCTCAAGGATCAATATCAACTTGCCTTCCTCATCCAAAGGAGGCAACTTTGTAGAAGGTACCACATTTTGGCCAAGTGCTTTCTTAAGATGGGAAACATGAAAAATATTATGTACCTTGTTATCCTTAGGTAGCTCCAGCTCATAGGCTACCTTTCCAACTCTCCTAATCACCCTGAAATTACCATAAAACCATAGCTTAAGCTTTTCAAACCCACTTTTCTTGAGAGTGGATAGCCTGTAGGTCTGCAACCGCAAGTAAACCATGTCTCTAACCTCAAAAACTCCCTCAACACAGTGCTGGTCAGCATATAATTTCTGCTGATTTGGAGCATGCTGTATATTCTCTCTCAGAGACCTCATGATGTCATCACTCTCTTGAAGAAGATCTTTGGCTCTAGGCATGCTGCAATCTCCAAAAAGTAAATCAACGAAGCTAGGAGCTTCGTACCCATACAATGCCATGAATGGAGACATTCGAATGGACATGTGAAAGGTAGAATTATAGCAGTACTCTCCTAGATGCAACCATTTAACCCATGCCTTCTGCTGCCCGGGAACATAGTTGCGTAGGTACCCTTCCACCCATTTGTTCACCACCTCAGTTTGCCCATCAGTTTTAGAATGGTAGCTAGTGCTAGGGGTCAGCTTCGTACCACATAATCTGAATAGCTCCTGCCAAAACAAGCTCATAAACTTGTCCCTATTACTAACAATGGTCCTGGGTGTCCCGTGAAGCCTAAATACCTCTCTGAAAAATAAATCTGCCACTTGCAGTGCTGAAAAAGCAAAAAAGTGAGCAAATTTTGTCAATCTATCAACCACCACATATATACTGTCCTTTCTTTGCACCTCTGGACGCCCTGTGATGAAATCCATTGATATGCTTTTCCATTTTTGAGTAGGAATGGGAAGGGGCTACAACAAACCATCATGATAAGTATGCTCATTTTTATTCTGTTGGCATACTTGGCACTCACGTACATACTGTAAAATGTCATCCTTCATTCCCTTCCATGAGAATCTCTCACGGGTCTGCCGATAAGTCTTATAATATCCTGGATGACCAGCCATGGGGGTATCATGAAAAGCCTTAAAAACATGCTCTCTCACCTTAGAATCAGGAGTCAACCATATTCTATCCTTGTAATAAATGAGACCATCCTTCACCTGGTATTTATCATCCTATCAAGACCCATCTAGAATGCTGTTTGCAAGTGCATTTTTAACATAATCAGCCTCTATCTTCTCCTTCCAATCTGCTGCTATGACTGAAATAACACTCAAATGTGGTCTCCTAGATAAAGCATTTTCCACTACATTCCTTTTCCCTTTGACATATTCAGTGTCAAAGTCATACCCCTGAAGTTTGCTTACCCATTTCTGCTGTCTTTCATTAAGATCCTTCTGATTTAGGAAATACTTAAGGCTGTTATGATCTGTCTTCACTACAAATCTGCCCCCAACAAGGTATTGTTTGAACTTGGCAAAAACATGGATGATTTCCAACATTTCCTTATCTTAAATGGAGTAAGCTCTATCACCACCTCTCAACTTCCTGCTCTCGAAAGCTATAGAATGCTTATTTTGCATGAGAACTGCACCTATACCTTCACCTGAGGCATCACACTCAAGTTCAAAAAGCTTGGAGAAATCTGGAATGGCCAAGACTGGGCATGTGCTCATCAACTGCTTAAATTTATCAAATGATTGCTGCACTGATTCAGACCATACAAATGCCCCCTTTTTGGTTAAATCTGTAAGTGGGGCAGCCAACTGTGAGAATCCCTTAACAAATCTCCTATAGAAACCACAAAGCCCAAAGAATCTCTTCAACTGTGTGAGGTTTGTAGGTGAGGGCCAATCAAGAATAGCCTTGATCTTTTCAGGATCAACACGAACTCCTTTTGAGCTAATAATGTGCCTAAGATACAACAATTCTGTAATGCCAAATTCACACTTAGACTCCTTGGCAAACAATGATTCATTCTCCAAAATGCCCAACACCTCATTTAAATGCCTCAAGTGCTCCTTCCATGTCCTACTGTAAATAAGGATATCATCAAAAGATATCAAAACAAACCTACGCAACTGCTGTTTGAAGACTCCGTTCATGCAAGATTTATTAGAAATAGACGTAGTTTCTATTTAATGCTTCTCTATATTCTTTCAGTTATGTCAATAATCACATATCCATGATTCTCTCCTTTTCTTTCTGTTTTGTCAATAATCACATAACCGTGTTATAAGATCTTACCTTGTAAATCTACATATGTAAATCTTCTGCTTTTGGTTAATACAATTTGACTATTGCACATACATCGGTTTTAGCTTCTGTAATATGGTGTTAGAGCCATAAAAGGTCCCATGGTGAATTTTCTTGAGTCCTGTAATTCGTATTTGCGTGAGGTTTGGTCGTGAATCTGCAGAAGAATTCGTGGGTTGGTTTGTAAGACCCTGTTCGTCCCATGCATCGGTTCTTTCTACTCGCGAGGTGTCTTTCCTGGTGGTCTACGTCATTTTAAGACCGTGCGTCTATGTTTTCTGTGGCGATGACTCCTTAACCTGCGTTTTTTTTTTCAAAAATCGTGATTTGCAGTTCCGTTTTGGCGCGATCTGGGTAGGATTTTGGCCGTGGATTTATTTTGGCGATGCATCTTCTCTGTGCGCGCGATTTAGGCTCATTTTCTCTTCCTTCGAGCATGCGATGGGATTCTCTTACTGGTTTTTCAACCGCGTGACAGATCTCTGCTTTGTTCTTTTTTGTGGTGTTTATTTTTCTCAGCAATGTCTCTTTGAGGATGCAATTTATGAGGTAAATCTGGGCGCACGATTTAGTGTCTTCTGGGCGCGCGAAGAGTTGGCTGGGGTTTCTGAATACTTGTTGTTTGGCACCAGATTTCTGGTATTTTTCAGATGTTTTTATGCAAAATTGTGGGCAAAAATTATTTTGAGGTGGACATTTTTTTTCTGACAGCAGATTTTTTCTGGGTTTTTCGCGAAGATTTCTGGGTCTTCGTCATTTTTTCTTTTCTAGGTCTGTTAGAAATTTGTACATTGGGATTCGTGCCAACTTTACTTTTTTTTGGCCTCGGGATTTGCACTTGTTTTTCAATCCTTACTTCTGCCTTGGAATTCGTGTCATCAATATTTTAGGTATTTTTTTGTACCTAGGGTTTCGTGGTTTCAGTTTACAAAAATTCTCCTTTGTGCCTCGAAATCTATGTTTAGATTTTTTCTTGAGTTCAGGGTGTGTTGTCTCGAATTTTGTGCCGTCTATCTACGTGCGTCATCATTTTTTGTGCCTCGAAAAGCGTGAAGCATGGCCTCTTTGACCAACACCATGTTGGACAACAGTGAAAAGTTCAGTGGTCGCAATTACAACACATGGAAGCAGCGTATGATGACGATATTTGAGTATTGATGTCTTGACCAGATTGTTCTGGGCACCATGACACGACCTCCAACAGTTGATAAGGATCAGGTGAAGTTTGATGAGTAGAATCGGGAAGCCGTTATGCTCATAAAGTTATCAGTCACTGATGACCAGTTACCTCAGGTTCCTTCAGGTAAATTAGCGAAGGAGATTTGGGATCTTCTGAAAGGTCTTCATGAGACTTCCGACAAGAGTTGTGCGTTCTTTTGAAGAACATGTTTTCCATCGTCATGGATGAGAATACACCTCTGCAAGCGCACTTGACCAAGATCAAGGACATTCGAGATCAGCTCGAGGCTATTGCTCGGAAAATGGAGGAAGAGGATATGGTGGTGATCACTTTGAAGGGTCTACCACATCCGTATGAGCACTTTATTGAGACGCTCAACATTACAGCGACTTATGTTGACTCGACATTTCTAGATCTCTGCAATAAACTTCTACAGCAGGATTGTTGGAAACAACAGTTTGGTACTAGGGCCACTTCATCCTCTTCAGCAAGGTGCATTCCTTGTCAGAATGAACCGGACCAATTTTTTTTTTTCACAAATGATTACACGCAACACGCACCCGTTAAGGTTAGCATAAACCAGAACGATGCAGAAAGTAACTCTAACCAGATGTACACCAGGATCCCGATGCGGGCAAGGTGTGAGCATTGGTCAGAGGATCTCAAAGTAAATGCTGAACAAGAACTCTAACCAGAGATGCGCCGGTGAACGACGAGCATTCGGTCAGAGGATCCCTATCTATTGCAATACTGAAAAGAGCTCAACACCAAGTATGTGCTACTCAATCCGTGATGGATAAGAGGCGACCATATGGCGGAGACTTAAGGAATTACAAAGCAAATAAAGCAAATAGGCGGCAAGCCAGCCTCTTCCACTTATTCAGTGGGCAGATACAAACATTGAATTTGCAATAATATTAAAGTTGCTGACAGTACTACTGTTCAGCTTACAATATATCAGAGAACTTGTCAGAATCACAAGATTAGAGGCCTTCAATGCTGCAACAATATAAGAACCCTCTCCAATACTTCCAAACTCCTTTCACAACAACTACTCACTCAGCTATTAACTTTCTCAAGTCTGATATTGACTGATTATGACAGAAATTACTCAGAACAGCAACATAGGGACTCACTAGAATGCTCATAACTTACCCAATACACACCCAAATGACTTAAAACCAAATGCAGATTACTCTAACAATGATGGCGCCCCAAATGGAATGCATAAACCTCACCAAAAGACTTTCATTTTTTTTTGCACATAACCCAAAGCCAACTGCAGAAAGGTACGGCCCTCTTACAAGGGCGATTTTCATTTAAAAATCCCAATGAGCAATATAAAATCTATAACTTGGCAAAGATGGACGCCTAGCTTAGGAAAACAGATTTCTTTAATGCCCAGAACCAGAATAATTTTATTTCAAAAGCTGCGAGCAATTCTTACATTCCCATATGATATTCAGCAATTTCCAGAAATGAACATAAATGCAAAACTAGAACTCCAAATGCATATACTAAACTGAAAATGCAATATAATTCCTAATACATGCTAACCTCTCAACTAGTTGCTATCTTTCAAGCAAGAAGAAGAGCCAATGCTAGGAGGTATGCTTTCCTCGAAGCGAGTGCCTGAAGACAATCCAGCAGCATAACGGTGTAGTAGACAAAAGATACCAAATGAAGAGCTGAGGCCTGAATATATAGACGAGAGAGAAACATCTAGAAGCTTCCAGAGGGCGCCCAAAACCCTAATTTCAAATTCTCCTTTTCCCTCCAAGAGATGGCGTCCATTTTTCACTTTTGCTTATTTCACATTTTAAAATAAAGTCAAACCTTCATATAGGCGTCCTTTTTTCAAAAGCTCAATATTTGACTTTATAAAATACAACTTATTCCTCCATGGCGCCTAGACCCTTAAAGTCCCTCTTTTAAAACAACTTAAGTTGTGCTTGCTATACAAAAGGGTCATATAATATTAAAATATAATATTATAAGAAAATTACTTATCTCACCAAGAATAATGCGCCCAAGGCCAAGAACTGAAGTGCCAGCTGAAACAACTGAAGAAGTGATCCACTGAACTGAATCCAACTGTCCACTGCCAAAAATAGAATTTACTAAAAATAGTAAATTCGCGAAGTTGCCCGGAATGCCAAACTGAACACACCACTGCGAAGCTCTCTGAAAACCCAGAAAGAATCCGCAGTCAGAAATCCAAACTCCAAGCAACAACCTCCTCAAAACTAGGAAACCCTAATTTCACCATCCGCATAGCCTACGGGTCTCCGGAATAGGCCAACGGTCAACGTAATCATCACTGAGAAGGGGACATTACACTTGCAAAGACATTTCAAAAGAATAAAGGCAAGCCTTCATCCTTTCAGCAATACAATCAGGGGCAATCTTCAGATTCTTCGAAGTCGAAGAATATTCAATGCAATTATTGTCACAAGTTTGGCCACATGAAGAAGGATTGCCGGAAATGCTTGGCCTCTGCACAAGGCAAGCAAGGAGAGTCTCGACTGCAAGCACATATGGCAGAGCACACTGAGCAGAATGAGTCTGCCTTCTTTGCACTCATGGCAAAGAGTCCTACAGATCCTGCAAACTCTTCTACTTGGTACATTGACTTTGGTGCTTCACGCCATTTCACGCATCGTCGGGATTGGTTCATTCAGTACATGCCTTTCAGAGATTCAGTTATCTTTGGAGGTGGCGCAGAGTATATTGTTGTCGGCAAGGGCAATGTTCAGATTCAATTTGGTGGGAGAAATTTGATATTTCTTGATATATATTTTGTACCTGGCATGGAGATGAACTTACTTTCTGTAAGTTAGATTATGACTCACTCTCCTCAGTTGGACATCGTCTTCAGTGCGCATACATGCAGCATTGTTGATAGAGAGACACGAACTACAATCATTCAGGGACTTGAGGATCATGGTCTTTATATACTTATTGATTCTGGTGATTCTCAAGAACACACTATGGCAGCCAGGAGCACTTCTCAGCAGTCTCTGGCATCAACGTTATGGGCACCTAAACATGAACTATCTCTCTCAGTTATCACGAGATGATCTTGTTGGTGGTCTACCTATGATTCAGACCCAAACTCATGGAGTTTGCGAGGCTTGTTAGGTTGGAAAACAACATCAGACTCCTTTCTCTGATGGCGACTCATGGCAGGCTTCAAGGGTTTTACAGTTGGTCCACACTGATGTATGTGGTCCAATGCACACGCCCTCCGTCATTGGATCTAGGTATTTTTTGCTTTTTGTTGATGATTTCAGTAGAAAGATGTGGGTGTATTTTTTGAAGCTTAAATCAGAGGTGTTTGGCATATTTCAGCAGTTTAAAGACTTGGTGGAAAAAGAGTCTGGTTCTTCTATTATTACTCTCAGGTCTGACAATGGAGGGGAATTTTGTTCCAAAGAATTCTCCACATTCTGTGCTGCACATGGCATAAAGCGCCAATTCACATCACCTTACACCCCTTAATAGAATGGTGTAGTCGAGCGTTGCAATCGCACGATTACACAAATGGCACGTTCTATGTTGGAACATAGACATGTTCCTAAGAAGTTCTGAGCTGAAGCAGTGTATACTGCTGTATATCTTGTAAACAGATCTCCCACTCATGCTGTTAAGAAGATGACTCCTGAAGAAGCCTGGTCTGGATGTAAGCCAAACATCAGTCACCTGAAAGTTTTTGGCTCCACTGCTCATGTTTGGATTCCTGATGCTCATCGCACTAAGTTGGATTCCAAGAGCCAGAAGCTCATGTTTACAGGTTATAGTGAGAACCATAAGGCATACAAACTGATAGATACAGACACTGATCGTCTGATCTTCAGTCGTGATGTCGTGGTTGATGAGAATGGTGGGCTCTTCTATCAGTCTTCTCTTGTTTGTTCTGAGGATCAGCCTCAAAAAGATTTTGATTTGAGTGTTTATCTTCCACTTGGTCCACTTTATGGGAGGGATTCCATGGAGGTGCAGGTACCTCAGCAGCCGCTTCCACCACCAATCCCTATTCAGCACGATCTGGATGTTCATCCAGATATATCAGTTCTAGCTGATCCAATAGAGGTTGTTCCTCCTAATTCCGATATTGGTTCATCTACCCTATGGCCTAAATGGTGGGCTTCGACGATTGGTGCTCTTCATGATGATGAATTAGTAGAGGGTAGATCTGCTCGAAATAAGAGCAAATAGCATAATACAGTGAATTTTGCTCTTATAGCCAACCTTCATAGCATTTTAGAGCCTCAGACATATACAGAGGCTAAAGGCACACCTGAGTGGGAACAGGCTATGATAGCTAAACATCATAGTCTCATGCAGAATCACACTTGGGAGCTTTCAGATCTTCCGCATGGGAAGAAACCCATAGGCTGCAAATGGGTTTATAAGGTTAAGTATAAGGTTGATGGAACCCTTGACAAATACAAGGCTAGGTTGGTAGCCAAAGGGTTTTCACAGCAAGAGGGCATTGACTATGAGGAGACTTTTGCTCCTATAGCCAAGTTGAGTACCATTCGGCTTGTCCTCTCGATAGCAGCTCAGTTTGGATGGAAAGTCCATCAAATGGACGTAAAGAGTGCCTTCCTCAATGGTGATTTGCAGGAAGAGGTTTACATGACACAACCTCGTGGTTTCAAGGTTGCTGGTAAAGAACACTAGGTATGCAAACTGGTGAAAGCACTCTACGGCCTTAAGCAGGCACCACGGGCTTGGTACATGAAGATTGATCAGTACCTTATTGATCATGGTCTTCAGCGAAGTCCTTTTGACTCTAATCTGTATGTCAATCGAACTGGTGATGATATCTTGTTTCTAGTTGTCTATGTTGATGACTTAATCATTACTGGCAGTTCAAATCATTTGATTGAGGAGATCAAACATAATCTCAGTCAATCATTTGACATGACAGATTTGGGACTCCATTATTGCCTCGGTATAGAGGTTTGGCAGTCTACTGGCAGTACCTTCATTTCACAGTCGAAGTATGCCAAGAGCTTGTTGGACAAGTTCCGGATGACAGATTGCAAACCATCATCTACACCTATGGAGAAAGGGTTGAAGTTATCAACTTAGTTGTATTCACCCATGGAGAACGAATAAGAATTCAGGCTACTTGTGGGCAGCCTCATCTATCTCGCTGCAACTAGACTTGACCTTAGCTTTGCAGTGAGCTACATCTCTCGCTTCATGCCAACTCCTAAAACTGAACATTGGGTTGCAGCAAAGCGTGTGCTGAGATATGTGAAAGGCACTTTTGACCTTGGCATTTTATATGGGAGTTGCAAAGATCCAAAGCTGATTGGCTATACAGACTCAGATTGGGCAGGTTTCATTAATGACAGGAAGTCTACTTCAGGGTATGTATTTAGTTTGGGTACAGGTGCAGTTACATGGACCAGCAAGAAGCAACAGACAGTGGCTCTCTCCTTGATCGAAGTAGAATATCGAGGAGCTGTTAAAGCAACTTGTGAGGCAGTTTGGCTTTGAAGGATGCTCACGGAAATGCAAATGTCTCAAGCAGGACCTTCCCCCTTATATTGCGACAATCAAGGGGTGCTGGAACTCGCCAAGAATCCAATCTTCCATGAATGGACAAAGCATGTTGATCTTCTTTGTCACTTGATTCACCAGCTTGTTGAAGACGAATCCATAGCATTGCAGTATGTTCCGACAGAGGATTAGATTGCAGATATTCTCACCAAGTCTCTGAGCCCGGATAAGTTTGTTAGATTTAGGGGGCATCTTGGTGTAATTGATAGGTTAAGCATTAAGGGAGGGTATTAGAAATAGACGTAGTTTCTGTTTAATGCTTCTCTATATTCTTTCAGTTATGTCAATAATCACGTATTCGTGATTCTCTTCTTTTCTTTTTTGTTTTGTCAATAATCACGTAACCGTGATTATAGGATCTTGCCTTGTAAATCTACATATGTAAATCTTTTGCTTTTGGTTAATACAATTTGACTATTGCACATACATCGGTTTTAGCTTTTGTAATAAGATTGAAATGTAGCAAGAGCATTAGTCAATCTGAATGGCATAACAAGGAACTCAAAATGGCCATAATGACACCTGAAAGCTGTTTTCTCAATGTCCTCTCTAACTCTGATTTGATGATATCCAAATCTCAAGTCTAGCTTAGAAATAGATTGCTCCATGTAGCTCATCAATCTGTGGGATGGGATATCTATTTTTAATTGTCTACTTATTGAGTGCCCTGTAATCTATGCACATGCGCATAGTCCCATCCTTCTTTTTCACTAATAGCACTGAAGAAGCAAATGGATTCTTGCTCATTCTAATATGCCCCATATCCAAAAGCTCCTTGATTGCCTTTTCTATCTCATCCTTATGTCTTTTTGAGTGCTTGTATGGTGTAGTGATTACCGCCTTAGTGCCCTCCTCTAGCTCAATGATGTGCTCTATACCCCTATCAAGTGGTCTCCCTGGAGGTATGTTGCCAAATACCTTGCCTCGCTTAGTAAGCAAAGCCTGTATGTCAAGTGGGTATGAACGTTTTTGCTCCTCTGTAACTGCAGGCATAACTATACACTTTGCTGCCCATTCTATCTAGTCATGTCTGAAAAGCCTCTCCATCCTCTTACAAGAAACAACCCGAGGCCCTCCATTAGAAATCCCTCTCAACACCACATTCTTGCCATCTGATTTAAACTTCAGCTCTAGGGTCTAAAAATTTAGAGGGATCTCTCCTAATGAGCGTAACCATTGGATGGCCATCACTACATCTGTATCCCCAATACCAACCACATAGAAGTCATCTGTGAATTCATGGTTACCCAACTGAATGCTAAGCTGTGGAATCATACGAGTGCAATTAATGGTGAAACCATCTGCAACCATCACTCTGAATCCATCAAACCTCCTGAGTTCGTAATCCCCTACGTGCAACAAGTCCCTCGTCAATGAAATTATGTGTTACACCTGAATCAATTAGAGCTATCATCCGTTGCCCCTTAATGACTCCTCTAATGCGTAAGAACTCATTCTTCTGAAAATTGTATAGTTGGGCTAGTTTGCACTCCTTTGATTCCTCTTTTTCGACCTCTTTTGGTGGCTCTTCATTCTCTTTATCATCAAAATCTGATTGTTGGTTTGAAAAATCAGAACCACTTTCCTCAGCTGAATAGTATTCTATTTGATCAATTATGGCTCCTTTTGCACATACATGATCCTTAGACCACTTGTCTCTACATTTGAAGCATTGGCCCTTCTTCCTGAGCTCATTAAGTGTGTCTCCATCCAACCTTGTGACTGATTTTTTCTACTGTGTAGTATCCTTCGTGTGAGGTTTGTGAGGTCTTTTATCTTTTTTGTGAATAAAGGGTTAGGACTGAATTTTTGCTTTAGAGGCAACCCACTCCATACTCCTTGCTTTCTTCATAGCATCCTACAAGATTGGTGGGTCAATAGCCTTAATCTATCCCTTGAGTGGCTCCATACAACCCTCATTGAATAAAACCACATCCGTCTCTCTGTGATACCTGTAACCATGTAGAAACCCTAGTTTCCCCTATTTCCGTTTCTGACCGTTTTTGTTTGTTTTTCTGAAGTTTTGGTTTTTTTTTTTTACGTTTGGGGTTTTTGCATGTATAAAGAAAGAATGTGATTTCTTGAAAGGAATGATATAAAAATCTAAAATAATACAATGCTTCCAAATCTAGCATAAATGACTCCGTAATCAATGGCTAATGTTTGTATTATTTTTCCTCTGCAGTTACAATAAAGAATCTTAGATCTACAAGCTAGATGAGATAAAATAATAATCAAATGAACCTGATTTTGCAGCAGCTGAGACAGCTCTATAAATGGTACGGCTGCAATGAATGTCAACTTGTTTCTCCGCCAACTGCCAGATAAATGCTCTAGAGATTGATGCACCCACTGGGTAAATGCCAGAAGTCCATAATGGAAGGCGTTTTGGGCTGAGCAAGAAAATACGGCCTTTCTTGAAGAGTACGGCCTGGTACAACAGAGGTACGGCCTTGGAAACAGCAACCAACAAATAAAATAAGTACGGCCTCTTCTTAAATCTCCAGATCTCAGTAAACAAGGCGCCTGGGAATGATAAACTCCTCCGGATGAAACATGCACTGAAACCCTAATTATAATTATGATTGTGAAGCTCTCTGATAACTCCTGTGTGGAGATATCTCTCTGCCTGGCAATAGATCAGCTGGTATTCCACAGCCTCTGAATCGCACACACTGAAGATTGTACGTTCTCCAATGCAAAAGTGAAAACCTGAACCCTTGGCTCTGTCTTCAGAAGAAAGTTCTCAGCAAGAAGTCGACTTAATCATGAATGGCTCCATTTCCAATGAAAAATGGCTTATATTCTCAAAAGTGCGATTTCCTTAATAATAGGAAATCATTAAAATTCGAACTTTTTAATTCTTTTAATATTTCAATAGTTGCAACTCAAATTTTTAATTATAAAATATAATTAAAAATTGGCCCCCTTTCATGATGGGCGACCCCCTTCAGCCAAATCACTTAAGTTATAATTAAATATTATAACTTTATATTATAACGCTTCCACAATTAATATTTAATTAAATCCATTAAATATTAATATCTCGCTCAATATTCACCCGATGCTCGAGCCGTCTGAAGCTAACGAAAGAGGAAGTGATTCTGAACATAATCCATCCATACTGCTAAAAATAGCAGGGGTCCCACGTTGACTGCCAATAACTGCTAAAAATAGCAACTTATGCTAGAAATGTCCGAACGAGCCCGAACGAAAGCCAATTGATCAAATCCTGACAATCTGACGCTGAGCCAAGCTCCAACAAGACCCTCTATCCATCCCATCAGCCTACGAGGGTCGCATAATAGGCTAATTCTTACGAACTCTGATGCTCGCCAAAAATGGGGACATTACAAACCATCACTAAAAGCCTCTGAAATTCAGCTATGTATGCCTCTACTGTACCATACTATCTAATAAGCTGGGCCAGCTCTTTGAAATGAATCTCTGGATCTTTTTTATCAAATCTTTCTATGAGTCTAGTGGTGAACTCATCATATGTAGTGATAGACCGATGACCTAAAGTAACCAGGCCATGGTACCACCACTCATGTGCTATCCCATCTAAGTGTAACGTGGCAAACTTAATTGCCTCTTCCTCTGCCATGGGTCTAAGGGCTAGGTAATTGTCAAGCTTTTGTACCCAAGCCCTAGCTGAATAACCATCCTCCCATCGAAATGTGCAAGCGTAACCTTGCTGATGACATGATGTAAGTCCCTCTGCACTACTGGTCCTCTTTGATCATTATATCTTCCATGGCTATTTCTTCTCCTTTTCATCTCCCAAAGTCATAAGATACGTCACGCTTGAGCTCATTAGGGAGTGAGCTATACTCGGCATGATTATGTCTTAGACTTTCCATGAACGACATAGAATCTTCTGGATTGGGTTGAGGTATCTCCAGAGTCAAGAAAGTGGGTCTAAATGGCCTAGAAGAGATGAATGTGTTAGCTGTAGTTCGCTGGTCTCCATTACCACTTTGCCAATTTGAAGCACTATGCTCTCTTGTATTGTTCTGAGGATTGTTTTGCATCACTGTGTTTTGTCCCATTCTTCCCAACATATGAGACATCATATCCATTATTGCATCTAATTTCCTCTCAAACCTTCCAGGACTTGGTGTTCTTGCTCTCTCTCTCTCTATCATCCCTGTTACCAAATGATCTCTCCTCACCACCAAATGTCCTCTCATTACCACCAAATATTCTCTCATCACCATCACGATTGTCTGGTTGCATTTTTGTTTCCCGAGAAGTCTCCCAATGAGCCCTTAATACACCTGATATTGTTTGACCTTCCAGAATAGGTGGGGGCTGTCAATGACCTTTCCTTATTTCTCTCTGAATGTACCTCTGTTCTCTTGTGCTCATAGATTTGCAATACTGTTTTCAGTGTCTACATAGGATGGTAAGAAGGGTTTGGCATTGATACC
Organism: Sequoia sempervirens; assembly: GCA_007258455.2. Lineage (NCBI taxonomy): Eukaryota > Viridiplantae > Streptophyta > Pinopsida > Cupressales > Cupressaceae > Sequoia > Sequoia sempervirens. Next base: position 39,168 of record VDFB02126201.1, read on the forward strand.
ACTGTAAGATAGCACCCCTGTTTTTTTTCTTAAAACTCTGACTGCTGGTTGCTTGTTTCAAGTTTGTTTGTATTTGTTTTTGATTGCGTTTTTTCAGATGCATACAATATAAAGATTGCAAGAACAATAATGCAAGAAACCAAACCTCTTTCAATTGAAATAACAAGGAACAACATTGCCTTTCATTTTTCTGTTTTAATATCATAATATTACAAATTATATCAGACTTGGAATAAACTTGTTACAGCGGCAAGGAGCATCTGAAGAAGCACCAAAAATCGACCCAAGCTTATCCTCCAACAATCTTCTTATTCTCCAACATTCTGGACTTCTCTTTCAGCACCCAAGTTCCCAAGCCCTAACTCCTCTTGTGTTGGCCGTACACAATGAAATTTGATGGCAAGGTGGTGCCCTTCCTGTCTAGGTCAACTTGACCTTAAAAATCATACACTCCACTGAAAAATGCAAACAATAGCTTGTTAGAATCGCCTAGGAGAGAGCTTTCAAATAAATCAATACCTAGAATGATAACTTGAAGCAATAAAGAGCTATAAATCAAAAACCAGGTTCAAGCCCATTGTTGCAGTCATCCAGAAACTGAATAAAATCACTCCAAAACTCCAAGAAACACACCAAAAATTGAAAGTAGATGAAAGCACACCAAAACCACTAAAAATATTGGAAAATATTCATTATTTCTTCACCAAAAATCAAACCCATGAAGCTCTTTTGATCTCAACTGTTAACCAACACCAATATCTGATTAGGGTGGATATTTCACTACCAAAACCAGCCAAATGATGGAGGGTTTTTGTCCTCACAATGCAGCCCAAGCAACCAGAAGACAATCCGACAACATCTCAATATGTTGACAAGTCTGGATAATGAAAAATGAGAGCCAAACTCATGTTATAAAACATTAGGGCAAATGGACTTCAAATGACTTTTAAATTTCTCTCTAAAATGTATGCTCTTCTCATTTTGATATTTTAACATTTAAAATATTAACATCTCTTCACATAGGTGCCCAAGCTCATGGAGGAAATATAATATTTTTGAACCTTTAAAAATAACTTAAATTTGTTCCTCTAGGCGCCTTGGTCCATTTCAATGACCACTTTTCCCTTGTTTTAAGTCATAATGTAATTTTATAATTCAACTTTATAAAACCCCCGAGTGGTCAAATAAAACAAATATTAAACTGCAATTTTAGGTGCACCAACTGAAAACTGGATATTTACGCTGCTGCAAAAACACAAGCCTGGGACTAATTCTCCCAAAGGTGATTTACTAAAAATAGCACTGCTATAAATAGTAAGTGGATGCCAAATGCCCAAAATTGAGCGAAACTGAAAGACCAATGGGGAAACTGTGACCAACTGAAGATGGCAACACTGTGACCAACCATTGCTATAAATAGAAACCCCTCCGAAACACCCAACGCTGAACATCAATGCTGGCAATTGAGTCCCCTAACCATATCAACTAGCCTACAGGAACTCTTGAATAGGCTAATTGAGTCTTTGCAGTGCTTAGGAGCGAGAAGGGGACATTACACACACAAAATGTGAATGTAGAGGATACACAAAAGATGCAACCTTAATCTGACTATTGATGTTATTTGAAAATGAACTAAAAAACTAAATGTTAAATACTAATAGTTAAAACATTTAAACTTTAAAGCTAAAAAGGATTTCTAATTGTAGGCATCCAAATTTGACCACTTCCATATGGTCAAACTCGTCTCCTTATTCATCTCTTTACTCATCTACTTCATCCTCTTTGCCGGTCTTAATTAAATCATTCATCTAATTAATATTTTATGTCCTACATAAGGTTCCTAAAGGTATTTAATTTAATAATTAAATACTTTTACCTTCTTTCCTCTCTAAATTAAATATATATACCTCTTTATTTAAAGATGCAGCCTTAATCTGACTATTGATGTTATTTGAAAATGAAATAAAAAACTAAATGTTAAATACTAATAGATAAAACATTTAAACTTTAAAGCTAAAAAGGATTTCTAATTGTAGGCATCCAAATTTGACCACTTCCATATGGTCAAACTCGTCTCCTTATTCATCTCTTTACTCATCTACTTCATCCTCTTTGTTGGTCTTAATTAAATCATTCATCTAATTAATATTTTATGTCCTACATAAAGTTCATAAAGGTATTTAATCTAATAATTAAATACTTTTTACCTTATTTCCTCTCTAAATTAAATAAATATACCTCTTTATTTAATTTAGTCATGTGACTTCTTGGAATTTAAATTAATTTTTAATTCCTCACTTTCTCTCTCGTCATATTCTCCATAACCCTCTCCTAATTTGGATTAATTTAATTTATCCATGATTAAAGATGTGCACCACTTAATCAAGATTAATGTCACATCCTCCAACGTTTGCCACTTGCCTCTAATTCTTCATTAATTATCCTAATCATATGTTTGCACAATCTTAATCAAGGTCATTAGCACATTTAGCACCCCTTTTTAGTCAACCTTTTCATTTGCCTTTCTTGGCATTGACCCTCTTCCCCACATTTATTCCTCCTAGAATCTCCTCTTCCCATGCATCTTGTAGAATCTTCTGACTTGTCACATCAAGTCACATGTGGACAAATGCTTCTCTTTTTGGAACCTTGTCTTGTCCATGAGATTTTTGCAAGTATGTGAATTTTTAATTCACATTTATTTTTCCAACTATTTTCCCTTTTCCCATGGGGATTTTTGACGAATTCTAAAATTCTTCAAAAGTTACTTTCATTCCCCATTTGGGGACAAGAAGTTCCTTTTTGAGGAAATCTTCTCATCCCCCAAGGTACTTGCAAAGTACTTGTCCTTCTTCCACCTCATGTACCCTCCTTCCACCTCATTCACACATCATCTTTTTCAAACCATTCGATTAATCAACACCTTTGCGTTACCAAGGATTACTTTTGAATTCGGTTTAGGATCCCGGTCACCATCATTCATCCTACCATCCAATCTAATCAATCCAATCCAATCCTTTTATCATCAATCGCCCAGTCAATCTATTCAATCCAATCCAATTTAACCAATTGTTTACCGATCGATCCAATCTGATCTCATCAAACAAATCCACTTTGGTCGAATAAAAAATTTGATCCTTTGACACTCATCCAAACCAATCCTATTGAGCCACATTCTTGTCGGCTAATCCATCATCTAATTAGGTCAATCCTTTCATCATCATCTAGATCATCCTAACATCCTAGTTCGTTCTATTGTCTTGCATGCCCGTTTAGACCCAGTCACAGACAAGGAAAATGGCGGAGCAACAAGCCCAAAATTCCCAACCAAATATCCCTCAAGATCCCAACAACGCGGCAAATGTCTCACAAGATCCCAATAAAGGTACAAATATCCCTCGAGATCCTCATAATGGTACATCATCACAGTCCAATACTGATGGTCAAAACACATCACCACCCGGAGATGAGAACATGGTCAATCAACCCGAACTCACACTTGAGGAACACTTTAGTAACCCTACCAATGTGCAAATGACAGATCACTTTCTCGAAAAACATGGGGAAAAAATCTTGGCGCACCTAATTGAAAAATGTGTCAAACCTCCATCAGGTGTCGACCTATCCAAGTATAGCAATTCCATATCTAACATACCCCAAGGTTCACAAAATGCACCAGGTAGTTTGTACATCCCCAATGTTCCTCTAGTGGAGGGTTGGCATCAACTTGAATTCGACAACGTCGTTCTGTATCACGTTAACAATCCCCCACAATCCCAACAATCCTTTTATCTACGGCATGCCACAAAATGTTCTGCATTCCCGTTCAAACCCAGTCATAGACAAGGAAAATGGCAGAGCAACAAGCCCAAAATTCCCAACCAAATATCCCTCAAGATCCCAACAACGCGGCAAATGTCTCACAAGATCCCAATAACGGTACGAATATCCCTCGAGATCCTCAAAATGGTACATCATCACAGTCCAATATTGATGGTCAAAACACATCACCACTCGGAGATGAAAACATGGTCAATCAACCCGAACTCACACTTGAGGAACACTTTAGTAACCCTACCAATGTGCAAATGATAGATCGCCTTCTCGAAAAACATGGGGAAGAAATCTTGGCCCACCTAATTGAAAAAGTTGTCAAACCTCCATCAGGTGTCGACCTATCCAAGTATAGCAATTCCACATCTAACATACCCCAAGGTTCACAAAACGCACCAGGTAGTTCGTACATCCCCAATGTTCCTCCAGTTGAGGGTTGGCATCAACTTGAATTCGACAACGTCGTTCTGTATCACGTTAACAATCCTCCACACGCCACAATCTCTGTCATGGGGGCTCCTCAAGTAACTAATCCCAACAATCCTTTTGCCTATGGCATGCCACAATGCCCCGTACCATTAATTCTAATGACCAATTCTTTTAAATCAATCCCTCCTGCCACGCCGGGCAACTTCATCAGATTGCCTCCACCTCCTGGGCCAGCGCAACCTACCATCGCTTCTTCAGACATTATCTCAACACTTCCCCAGCCCAACATACCACCGGCTGCCCTCCGCAGCATCCCAACCAAATGCCTCGGTACCCAAACAACCCTCCTTTAACTTCTACATTATCTCACCGGCCATCAACAACCAGCTCCCCCGATAATCCTTGATTTCTTCATTTAATAACCACCACACCACCTAGGCAATCCACCCTGACCGCCGCCTGCACTATATCCCCTCGTTTCTTCGCAGATTCATTTTTACGTCATAGTTTCAACCACACACAAGATCCTATCTCAGCCATCAGCTGACACATCACACCAGCAACCCCTTCAGATATTACTATCATAAATCCAAATAATAGTCCCAAAGAATAACCACCTTATGGCCTCCTCATCAGTCAGCAGTTAGTATTCTCCACCAAATAAACCAAATCCGGCCAATATCACATTCAACCTCCCCCTCAAACACCGGGTCACACATTCTTAAGTGGACACAAACTGCATCTATACCACAAACAACCTCCATACCAACAAACACCCCTCACACGCCGGGGAACAATTCATCCCTCTCATTATCAAAATCCTTACGTCCATCTTCAAACATTATCTCAACAAGATCCACAATCATCCTACCATCCCTATCCATCCAACCCACCTACCTTGATTGCACAACCAGTCAACGCAGATCTATTGGAAATCAAAGCTGCTTTGAAAGATCTTCAAGTGGGGACTGGTAAACAATCCTTTAAATTTGAAGATATATGTCCCTATCCGTTCGATCCATCCATCTCACTAATTCCCTTCCCGAAGCACTTTGAGATACCAAAGTTTGATAGATACAAGGGAAACAAAGATCCTAAGGCCCACTTGCAAGAGTTTTACTCCCAATGTCAGGAAGTTATGCACAACGACAACTACCTCTTACGTTTGTTCCCACGGAGCCTGACAGGAAACGCATTAGAATGGTTCATGGGTCTAGGACGAGGGTCCATAAAATCCTTTGTGGATCTTTCAGAAAAATTTGTTTCTTACTTCTTCAATTTGGAAAAAGACACTGATACTTTGGACCTTCTTAAAGAGAAGCAACGTGAAGGCGAAACCTTTGCTAGCTACCTTCAAAGGTGGCGAGCACTAGCAAGCCGAATGAAAACCCCTCTCAAAGAGAAAGACATGGTCACCCTCTTCGTGGAGAACTCACATCCCGACATGGCTCATAATTTCAGGTTGCACTGTGTTACCACCTTTGCTGAAATAGTGGAAAAAGGACCCATCCTTGAACGTGCCCTTATTGCCAAAGGGCACATCAAGATACACAACCATGACAAAGAAAGGTCATTCGGCGATAAGTCACGCTTTTGGAACAAGAACAAAAACGTAATAAATGATGGTGTCACTGACACTAAACATGTCTAGGTGGCTAATACATCCCAGAGGCAACAACCATCTATACCTAATGCCATATCCGTGCCACAGGGGGCATCTCGTCCTCCTCAATAGTTGAACTAGAACAGTCAAGGGAATGGCAAACGCCAATATGCTCAATTAGGAGAACCCTTGAGCGTCATCTTCAATAAGTTGTTACAGGTCAACTATCCGCATTGACTGGTTGTGCAATCAAGGTAGGTGGGTTGGATGGATAGGGATGGTAGGATGATTGTGGATCTTGTTGAGATAATGTTTGAAGATGGACGTAAGGATTTTGATAATGAGAGGATGGTGATCCCCGCTGATGTGTCAGGGGTGTTTGTTGGTATGGAGGTTGTTGTTGTGAGGTATAGTACGGATTTATTTTGATAAGAATGTGTGACCGAATGTTGAGGAGCTTGAATGTGATATTGCGGATTGGTTTGTTGGTATTGGAGGTACTGCTGCGACTGTTGGGAGGCCACATAAGGTGGTTATTGTTGGGACTGCTGTTGGTTATGATAGTAATAATGCTAAGGAGGTTGCTGGTGTGATGTCGAC
>VDFB02126202.1:0-20312 GCA_007258455.2 Sequoia sempervirens
TAACACCATACAATAAAGAGTAATGCCCAAAGCCCATATGTCGGCTTTTTTTCCATGATATATAATGCCTATATACAATAAGGATAAAAATGTGTATGGTATAAAGTCAGTTAATTGATATTCAAAGAAGCTTCTCTGTATTAGAATTAGAAAAGAATACATCAGAATTTCGTCACAAAAAATAAACTCCAGACATTCACTCACCTTGACTGCATTCAGGAGGAGTGAACACAGGTGTACCAGCAGATCTTTTTAATTCATCATTGTCATCCTGTAAGATAATTGAAGTACTAATAATTATAAAAGTAAGGAGAATAATAATCACAATAAAAATTCATTTCAATCCATCAAGGACATGGTGTGACAGTTAAGTTGTGGCATTGTTAAATCAGCCCCCCAGGTTCAAGTCACCACTGGGCTGCTGTGCTCATCAGCTTTAAACCCTCATTGGGCCATTGAGCTCACAGACTTGGACTGCATTGATGCCTGGGGAATGAGGTTCCCATTTCATGGTCTCACCAGATGGTAACCAGTTATATCAGAACTTACCAATCAAAAGAAAATCGTTTCAAGACAACATAATCTAAAAGAAGGGTTAAAAACATTGCAAAAGCATTTTAGTTAAGTTTATCTTCTATCTGTCAAATGGGATGAGCTCAAATGGTAAATCATCAGAACTTTCATATTTACCCATGTTCAAATCCCCAGCAGACATGTTACATGTTTAAATATACAAATGTTAAATAATGAATTGGGTAAGCTACCACATCCAATTTTGGGTGTGGTGTACTTGAATGATGATGATTTAATGAATTGTTATGAATGATCTTTTTCATTCATAACTGTTGTTGTATTTTGGATCACTTGTGGGTATAGGGATTCATGGGGTTTGGTCAAGGTCACTTATGTCCCAAGTGACTAATATGTATGGTGGTTGAAGTGATCCTGTCCCCAATTATTGATGATTTGTTGCAGAGATCAGCTGAGGTAACTCATAATCCCAATGACCAATTAAGAATTTTAGTTGAGACAGCTCATGGATAAATCATTCAGGGGTTTAATTAGATAACGTATATCTTCAATGATAGTTTTTGGGATTAACTTATGACCTCAATCACTGACCCAATTCATGTTCCCAGTGACTGATTGTAGGGTTCAGATAAGGTAGATCATATTTACCCCTCCAATTACTAATCGCAGATCCAACTGTGGTAACTTAAACTCATATTCCCAATGACTGATTGCTGGGTTCAAGTGACGTAACTAATGTCCTTGACAGTTGATCCTGGGTTCAATTGATGCAACTCATGATCTATTAATTTTAAATCCTCAATCAAGGTAATATGTGGGGATTTTAAAGTGTTTATTAAAACCGAACAGAGATTATATCTTTTAACTTCTTTATGTTTTGGGCTAGATGGACATACAGAATTTAATTAAAACCCCAAGTTACTGATGCTTCATGACAATGAATGCTTAGGGTCACCAATGTTTGAATGAGACTGATATTGTCTTGCTCTGACGTGGACCTATTGATTTGATTTCTAACATGGGCAGTTTGTCTACAACACAAGTACTATCACAGTTCATAGCAGTATCTTGTACTTTATGTAGAACAAAGGTTGAAAATTGATGTCAAAGGAGATATGATCAAAGGTGGCACTATGTTTTCAGGATTTTAGTGTGAATCAAATGGAATTGTTCTATCATACCTTTTTGTGTTGGTAATTGTACTGTCATAGCATTTTGAGTTACAGAAATATATATTGCCAACTATATTGATAAAAGAAGTTGTGGATTGTTTGTAATATCATGCATGCATCTATTCACTATGATAGAAGTGATCCAGAAGTCTGCTCCGGAATGTTTCATTCAATTTTTGGGGCAGAGAGATTTCTCTGGCAATACAATTATGTTCGGCATTTCTTTTTGAAGGTGTGTTTGGCTCTGCGGTTTTGATGGAGAGAACGCCTACACATGTTCTATCATATTCTAGAGTTTCTAGAAGATATGTTCAGCATGCAAGAAGTTTGAAATGTCTGTCAACCAGTTGGTGTTCAAGAACTATGTGGTAACGGCTTGTAGCATGCGGCATTCAAAGATAGCGTGTGGTGTTAAGATAGGACCTCATTAAGGTTCCTATGGAAGTGCACAACATCATGTTCTTTAGGCAGCAACAAATTTGAATTAGGACGGACCTATTACACATTTCATGCAATTTGAATTTAGGTCCACCTTAAATGGTCTTGGTTATTTGCAGACCCCTGGCTGACATGGAGAAGAAGTAATGTAATGTCCTGTATAAAATCATCAGTTGTGCGGATGCACAATGTGCAGTATAATTGAAGAGAAGGTGGTGATTATAAAGAGACGATTGTGCGAGCTACTGTTCAATGTGAGTTGTGTTTCAAGTGTGTGCCATTATCAGAAGATCATAAGGAGTGTGGAAGAGAGTCTGAAGTCAGTTCAGAAAGTGTATGAGAGGTGTTTGGCTGCATTGAAGATCCACAATCTTTATCTATGTAATCCAGTAGGACTGTTGTTCTACTTGTAGTACTAATCCATGTATTGGGGATTGGTGCCTACAAATGTAATTGGGGATTGATGTCTCTAGTAGGTTGGTGCCTACTTCATATTGTAAAATTCACTTGTTATATTCTTGCTTTGTGAGGCTGGATTTGGACAGTAGATCCAAGCAGCTATTCTCACCGTGGTTTTCCCCATCTTGGGTTTCCACATATATCTGGTGTTCTATTGTGTGGATGTGTGTGTTCTTGATTAATACTTGATTAGTAGTAGGGAAGATTCAAATTCATGTTCCAGTATATGTGTTTAAGTTAAAGAGTTCTAAATAGATTTGATATATTGACTCACCCCTTCCTGTCCCCTCTTCCCCCGCCACCCCTACCCACTCCCCCACCTTTATCTCTTTAGTAGTTTTCTCTAACCTGCTAGATGTTGTGCTTGGCATAAAAGGCTATTGATTGTAGTTTTTTATGTGTAAAGCAGGTTCTGCAACATAGGAAGTATCATTTGATATAGTTTACACCATCCATTCTCTTGTATTTCCAGCAGGATGTTCATTGTAAATACTATTTTATGTTCTTTAATAGAAGGTTTACTAAGAGAGGAATACATGACTCAAATATGTTATTTGATTTTTCTGATAGCTAGAACAGTCTCATATTCACTCTTTATCATCTTTTAAATTCCACATAGAGGTTCAACCACATCAAACCATCTAATCAGGATATAAGCAAACAAAAAACATCTAAATAAGGACAGAAACAAAAATAAGAACTAAAAACTGAATGCATGAACATCTAAATAGATACAATAATAAAAATACTAAACAGGCCCAAAAAACAAGAATTACTCATTCAGTTTAACCATCACTTGCAAGTCTTTACAGGTTTCACAGTCATGCAATGAGAAAAATATGAGCAAATGAATACATTTTCTAGGACAAAGAACTGAAGATGGTATAGTCAAATTAGGATTTCCTCAATACTTCATACAAAAAGGTAAAATAATCAAGGCACACCTCAAATTTACAGCTTTCACTAAAATCGCATATTTTTACGTGCCCATCAATGCTAACAAGAAGGTTTTCTGGCTTGATATCCCCATGCACAATATTCTGCAGAAACAAAATTTCCAGAAATAAGTCAGTACATCAAGTTTGACCCTTTCCTTTTATCTAAATGGTTTTAAAGATGTGCATCTTAAATTGCTTTAAATACCATGTTTTAAGATGCATTCAAAAAGTAACAAAAATTAGGAAGCCATTAGTAGCATTGGAAAACAAGGCAGGTATGCAAAGGTCTGCTCTATCATTAGCAGACAGTAACATTTTGAAGTTCTAACACTAGCAAGAAGAATCCAAGTAAATTCATCCTCAAATAATTCTCAGGAAACAATCTACAAGTTAAGGGTGCCTTGCAATTATCTTCACTAGAATGAAAGAACGAGAACAAAACAGAAGTTAAGGGTGGCTTTCAATTATCTTCACTAGAATGAAAGAACAAATCAGTGGTCAATGTAAGCATATGCAGCAAGGAATTAATGAGCTCGGTTCCTTATTTGAGAGCAACTGAGACCAAAAAGCTCAAAAATAAGTTAGTAATGGTTCTTGAGCCTGAAAGATTGAAAGAATATGGCCAGAAAAAGAGCCTTCAACTGGAAATCATATGTTCTATAGCAGCTACAAGACTCTGCTTCACTCAAACCAAATTTTGAATGACAATGCAAATAAAAAAAAAGGATTCCCTAAACAATCAAACAAACCAATAACTTTGATATTTATACAGGCCAATACATGAATGTTTCCTATCTTCAATCAATTTAGACAATCAAAAGAGATGATACTACTCAAACATGGTAGTTAAAATATGGAAACATGTAATGTCCCCATTTTGCGAGCATCAGAGTTCGTAAGGATTAGCCTATCATTTGACCCTCGTAAGCTGACAGTTTTGATTTGAGGGTTGTCCATGGCAGTTATCCAGAGTTTCGAGACGTCACTCCAGCCATTGATTCAAGTTTGGGCCTTGGTAGACTCTCACAGAGTGATTTTTAGACACTTACTATTTATAGTAAGTCAGGCAGACAGGGGTTACTATTTCTGGCAGGGCACCTGGCTCAGTTGGCAATCTCAGTTTCGACTTAGTTTGACAGTTTGTTGAGCAAACGAAGAATTACAGAGCATTTAATAATAATTAAATAATTATTATTATGACTTTATATTATAAAGTCAATTAAAGGAAATATTAATTAATTAAATGGCTTATTATAAAGTATTTTATAACTTTATAATATAAGGGAAATATTATTATTAAATGAGTATTTATTACTCATTTAAAAAGGGACGCCATTTATTAATTATTGAGCCTAAGTTGAAAAGGGCGAATTAAATAATATTAAATGCATTTTTAAGTTGATTTTTTGAAAAGGGTCGAACTTTTGGGGAAAAAGATATATATTTCTCTTCAAGGCAAATCGAACTCATTATTGATGATCATTTGAATTTGTCTTTTCTCTCTAAGAATATTTGGAGTTGGAGAAACAAGGGTTTCTGCAATCAGGTTTTGGAGAACGTCAACTCTTCAGAATCAAGCATACTGAGGTTGTGAAAGATCAGCTGAAGCTTGCTAACAGGGTAGCTTTGTTCAAAAGTTACATTCGTGCTTACAGGGGAAAATAAGTAAGGGTTTGAAGAAGAAAATATTAAATCTACAAGAGATCAACTTCCAGCTTCATTCTTATTTCTCAGGCTATTGTATCTCCAGCCGTACCATATCATTTATTACTTGCAGATCAAAATTTTTGTTAGATGCTATAGTGGCGTGAATAGTGCCGTGCTACAGTACCCACGCTACAGTGCCACATGAACAGTACGCGTGAATAGTGTCGCGCTACAGTGCTGGGCATTCATTATTGTGGATTTTGAGCATTCATTGGGGTTTTGCAGAGGTCTGGGAATTGGATGAGTTACAATTTGAGTTGAGTGATTTCATGAGACCTGCTGTTTGCTGCTGCTAAGGAATTCTGTGCAATACTGGAGGTTATTCTGACATTCCAGACTTCTATACATGCTGTTCCAGGTCTGATATTTCCTTATATTCATTGTATCTTGCTTGAACTGTCAAATCCCTCACTAGTTGTTATATATCTCAGTCAGTTCAGTCTAACAGTGTTAGAGGGAAGTCTTGTAAGTTGTAACCTGATTATAAATTGAAAATCTGAACTTGTCTGGGCTGTGGTATCTCTGAGTTGTTTAACTGTCTTATTTTCCAATTGTGATGCCCAAGAATTAGTTGTAAGGGGTCTGCATTAAGGTTAGGTCTGCGATCAGATTTATGATGAACTGCTGTACCTTGTATAAGTCTTGCAATTGCTCAGTATGGGTGTTGAGACTTAATGTTACTAGTCTGATATAAGAACTTATATATTACTGTTCATGCTAGAGTTCCCTTACAATTTCTCTATTGCATTTAATATTCAGTAGTGATCTCAAGATGTATGTGAAGATCAGATTTGAGAAGTCAATGTAATGAATTCTATGCTCTTGAAAATCAGATTTCTAAGTTGATGCTTCTATTTGAGTATATCTCTACTTGCAAGTATATGTGTGTCATTTAATTTCTTGGCAATATACCATTTGAGAATCAAAAACCCAAATATTTTGTGAATCAAATATTTAAACAAGGCAGAAAATTTAGTTTGCAAGTGTCCACTTGGGGTGGTACACCACAAAACAAGCCCAAACCCTCCCAAGGAAACATTTCATTAGATAGCAATTTGGAAGCATAAAGAATCTTCTACCAAACTTACATTATTGTGAAGATACTTAAGTCCAGCAACAATATCCTGAAAGTATTTACGAGCAATACTGTCTCCAATTCCACCAGGAGGACCTGAACCTTTAAAAATCCACCCTCTCTCCAAGTATTCTAATACTGAAAAAGGCCAACAGATTAAATGAAAACCATAACAAGTTATAATGTACTAAAGGAAAACGTGAAGAAAATATTAAGACGCATATGTATCTAACTATCATGACCTATCAAAAATAAAAGTTATTAGAAGCACAAACAAATCTTATCATGATTTCTGAAAACAAAAATTCCTATGGATTACACATCACCTGACCTGAAATTAATGGAGGTGGATGTCATACTTGGTACTAAACATGATCCCTCTAAGTCATGGAGTTGCACATCCTTAGAATGGTGTCATTGCCAAAATGAGAAGCATGTTGACCAATGAGGCACCTAAACTCAGAAAATTTGTAACATTTTTTTTAAGTAAAAATCTCCTTCTAGATGTTGAAATCCAAGGTTTAATGAGAGTCACAAACAACGAGGAACTTTCACCTCTAATAAACATGAGATTCCTTGAGGGGGGCAATCATAATTTGACATCACGTTGAAGGCATGGCAATTGCAAGGAACAAATATGCCTTGTAATATGAATATTCAGCAGAAAGCAACCACTACTCATTGACTTTATGGAGCAATTGTATATCATTGTCATCAAGTAAATAAGAATTAAAGAGTACAACTGAGGTAAGACTAATCTCCAAGAAGCTTCCTAGAATCTAGTCAAATGTTATTTAAAGGGAATACTTGTTATAAAAATGAAATAATTGATGAGATCTTATTATATATGATATTTTGTTCAGGTGGCAACCAAGTTCAACATAAATGAAATGTCAACCAATGTAATTATACCAATATTTTTCCTATTAAACATTTATGTATGGTAAACAGTTGCATATTGTGTCATCCTCCAACAGTTTTTTGTTGTGAATGTAATTTAATAGAATAGGGACCTTCTAGAATTTATATATTGCTGTTAAATGATTAGCACTTATTATCATAAATCTCTAGTATTGGACTATTATAGTTTGTTTGATAGTAATTCTATCCTTAGAAAGGTTCATCTCTAATAGAATTTGCCATCTAGCATATTTGAACTTCTTAGATCTTATAGGGTGATCCTCATTGCAACTCCTATAGAGATTATTTGTGCTTCACATAAGGTTTTATTTGAATAAATTGGATTACTATAAAAGCCCTCAGATTCTCTTACTCATTCAAACAAGCAATTTTTTTTTTAATTGTGCATCCAAACCCAAAGCTAAGGAAAGATATTTCCTATTTTTCAAGGTGTCTATGAATTAGAAGTTAGAATTACCATATAAGTATCTTCACCTTTCTCCATATTACTATTCAACATATAGACCCACAACAATTCATGTCTATAGTATCAATAACAACCTTCCATCATGAATCATTATGCCATATTCTATGTGCATTGTTTTGATACCCCTTTCCATTGAACATCCAATCTTCGTAAACAACTCATGCAGGTATAGGCAACTTAGTGATTTATTGTGAATCAAAAAGTAGTAAAGTAAAGACACACTCATCAAGAAGACCTTCAGCTTGACTTGGTCTCTTCTTTATTTGGCTCTAAGTCCAAGATATGTTGTTAGCAAAAATATATTGAATCCATCCAAAAGTTCAGGAAGGCTTGTGGGAGAACTAAAGCAAGAAACAAAATTCATTCCACTGGAGATTGAGGTTAAGGATTCTTCTTGTTTTCCAAAGATTGAGAGGCCATGTCAAGTTTTCCCCTCTTCCTATTGGTCAGTATAAATGCCCTCTCAAGCCCTGAGATTAGGCAAAGGGGAGGAGAGCCAGCTGCACTGCTACTACTGGGTTAAAAACTTGATCAATAACTAAGGGAGTTTCTAGTGACCTAAGCAAGTTTTTTTCCTTCAAAGTAAAGGAGTTTTTTCTTCCACTCATGGCCTATCATGATACCTTTTGCTAATACCTTTTGTTTTGAAGAGGGCTCTAATTCTCCTGCACTCAACCTCTCAAGCAGCCTAGTCGAGCACCCTATGTTATCTTCTCCCAAGCACCCACTCATTTTTTAGATCTCAAACGGAAGTGGAATGATTTTAGGAGACAGGTTTGATAGGGAGAAATGTTTTTCTAGGTTGTTTTAGAGCCTTCAATCAATGAAGAAGAAAATAAATTATACATTCAAACCATCCCTTTCTCTAAAGAGATGTTTCAAAATTTTGAAAGAGCATACAAGGAGCCAAAGTTGAGGGATCTCAAATGAATTCTTGTTGCTTTGTGTAATCAACATCTATAAGAGTGTCAACTATCTTAGGTCTTCATCACTGATTGATGGGGGCAAAAGGCGATGTTGTCTTGAAGTGCAATGAGCAACAAGCATGTATGAGCAAGTAGGTTCATTAGTGGTGACTATCTAGCATCCTTTCTTCTAAAAAAAGAATCAAAATTGCTTCAACAACTTCCTCGATGGATTGGCTTTTGCTTCTTCAACATTGTTGAATAACTATGAAATGGTCTTCCTCTCTGACACTACTTTAATAGCTCCCTTGGCGTGTCTCCTAGCTTGTTTTTCTTCTCCAATAGTTTGTTCCAATAACTAGATCACCACAACATGAAACAGTTTTTTAAGGGTTCAATTGTTCTTCCTATTTGCCATTGCAAGTGTTTGACATAACAAGTTAGGTCACAATGGAGTTCAATATTTCCAACTTCCCAACATGGTTAAATGATCTAGGTGGCAATGGGAAGTGAGGAAAAAGATTGAGCTCCATTCATACTGTCATCATTAAGTGTTAGGCTTCAATTCAAGGGGCATGGTGGTACTTGTATCTTTGCCTCTTGACATTTACAGGTGCTTCTTGGATCTAAGAAGGGATCATTTTATAAGGGTTTTTGAGAAATTTCATTAGGGTTCTTTTGAAAAACCCTAAACCTTGGCGAAGCCCTTGCACTTTTGTTCTAATTTTATGTTGACCGCCTACCCCGATAATCTAATCCTTTAAGTTACGACCTTATGGTCTCTGTTTCATGCTTTTACAAGCCCCCTTTCTAGAGCATCGGATATACTCGTTACCATCACATGTTTTTAAAGCATTTCAAAAGTCTTGTGCTTTATGTGGTCCCACAAGCACATGGTGTCATTTTGCATAGCCTCTTTTATTCGCAGGAGCATCTCATGTTATTATCTTCTTCCTGTGAGTTTGTGAAATACTCTTTTGTTCCCCGATGTAGTTGACATGTATGGGTCGTACGCCAATCAAATCATGAGTTTTCTTTTCACGTGATAACTTAAGTTTTCTAGCGAAGCCCCTTTTCATCATGCTTTGATGGCCCCCTTTTCCCTAGTAACTTAAGCTATCCATATGTTCACGTGCTTTAAAGATCTTTTAAGCCACCCGAAGAAAAGCTCGCCAAGGGTCCCACCTTTGTCCTAGTCAACACCAAGTGTCGGCTTGTGAATAAGCCACGCTAGTTATATGTGTCGTGGGGCCTTTTATTTCAAAGAAATTCTCTTTGCAAACAAGTGAAATGCATTTGTTTTGTTCCATAAGCATAGATTATTCCATTTCGCACAAACTTTAACTTTCGCAGAGTAATGTAAAGTTAAGCATGTCTTCCCCTAAACTATTGAAATCGTGTCGCGTGTCTTGTTTTGTCTGTTTCTAATGTTTCACAGAGGAAAACACTATCACGGAAGCCCAAAAGCTTTTCCTTTTGTTCCTATAAGTCCCCAAAATGGTGACACATGTCTTGGAGCTATGCAAAAGAAAGAAGGTTTTCTCTTCGCGGAAGGAACTTCAAATCCCTACGATTGTAGTGCCCCTCCAGTTTACTTCTTGTTAATGTGAGATCGGTGTTTTAGCTTCACTATTTCCTTGTGCTTGATGTGGTGATTATTTTATGGCTCTGAATGGTGTGTATGAACCACCGCATGTTTGAGATGAGAACCCTCAACATGTCGGTTGTTGGCATTTTGTACATTTATATGCTTGGAAATTTTAGCTTGCTTCAATTTAGTGAAATGCATTATTATGTCATGATTAAATGGGATCCTAATCATTGATGTTCAGAAGAAAAGATTTATTTATTAAGTTATATTTGGATGTTATTCATGTTTATGCTATTGGACCTTGTTGGGATGATTATGTTTTGCTTTGACTATATATACATTAATCAGGTACCCTTGACGTGTGTTGAAGGGTTACAGGTACAGGGTTATTTCTCCACCTGGCTACACAGGTCTGAGTTATTCCCCAATGGTGGTTAATTCGAAGATGTCACATTGGGCCCCTTTATATCCATTCCATGGCCGTACTCAAATCGAGTAGGTATGTGTCATATTTGACCCTAGGTGAACCCAGATCCGGTTTAGGAGTTATTCTGGAATCCCTATGTCGCAAATGACCAGTGAATGTCTAATCTAATTAATGGTTTAAATTTCATATTTTCCTGTAAATGAAATATTAGGAATTTAAATGATTCTTATATTTATTATTAAAATATTCTTTGTTGGGCAGATGGGCACATTGGTGGTGGCAAGTCCATCTTGAGGGGTGCAACTAAGGTGGCGTCGAGTTGGTGTGGCCATTTGGCGGCCACGTCATATGTAGGTTGAGGCCCCCTCGAATTCCGTCAAGTACTACAATCATGAGATGTTATTTATGAACCGCAAGCATTGGTATTGGGGTGGTTCACATGGGCTTCCGCGGTCACTTCATGACTATCCGGCATCATTTTCCCACAAGCTCACTTGTTTGAATGATGGCACTCACTTGTTTGAATGATGGCAAATCAGGATTCTCTGGCAGATTTGAGTTGGCACGTTGTATAGCATAATAACGCAGGTGGCGCCCTCCCTTCTATTTGAGAAGTTGGTGAGGCTAGAGAAACTTATTTAGTTTCCATTTCTTCCCGTTGGCGTAACATTTTAGAGCAGGCTTCAATGGTAGAGCGCTCTAAATTTATTGTGGAGATGTTAGTTGAGTCAGTGGTCTGTTTCGGGGCGGATACCCCGATATCCCTTGACAGTAAAGACAAGCAAAATGCTTTCCGGAGGTCACTGACCAACCCCTCAAGTGCATTTTGCTTAATATCGATCCTCTCGCCGTGGTGGCTGTGAAGATGATCCTAGGCAAAGGGCATTTGAAGGACAAGGAAAACTTCAGGACTAACATACAGATTGTGTCGCGATTTCTAGCGTCGATTTTGGACAACCTAATGCCCAAGGCGGAGGCGAAGGCACTTGTGGGCAGGCTCTTTAAGAAAAGTCTACTTGGTGGCCTAGAGGAGACCCTGAAAGCTACCTTTCTCGACAGAGGAATTCCGCAGCCTCATGATTTGGACTTGGTTAAAGCCCAAGGCGAGGTGGTAAAGCTCTACCCTTTCCTTCTGGATTTAAAAGGGATGTCGTTAGTGAAGCACAAAATGATTGTGGCGATGTGGTTAGCTTTCTGAAGAAGATTTTCCAGATGGAGGAGGTGAGTGACTTCGAATGGGTCAGGGAATTCGACCAATTTGCAAAAGCCAACGGCTTCCTGTGAGGTTCGAATGTCTTTTGTTCCTGATTTCAAGGTGTTGGGTATGGATCTGGTATTTATTTTTTTGGTTAAAATCTCTATAAATATTGGATGTTTTTGAAGGCACAGTTTAAAACCGCTTTTGGAAAAAAGTAAGAATTATGAATGTAAGGTTGGTAAGTTAGGGTTTGGTTTCCTGTCTTTGGTGGTCAAACGTCGATCGACATGAATTGCCTATTTTGTATTGCATTAAGTAAAGGGTTTGATGTTCCAGTCTCGGGCTTGGTCGCGTTGGAGGGTAGAGTGTGCCTTGCCATTTTTGCTGGCTCTGGGGTGGTTTTTCATAGTCAATGGTTTCCTGCAATGCAAACGCGTGTATCTTCTTTTTTGGCAATGTAATTTAAACAATCTTACGAAACAAAAAAAAAAATTCTTTGTGCTTTGGGAAAGGGAAAAATAGAATGAAAGAAAAAATGAAATTTATCTATTGTTTAATTTAAATTTCAAAAATTCCTCAAGTTGGGAATTATGAGTTACGTGTGATATAATTACCCTGATTGAATTCTAATTTCCATAAAATTAAAGGAATATGCTTATATGGATTTCAATCGTAGATTTAAATGATATATGTTATTCAAGAATGAATTTAAATGTGTAATTGGGAGTTGGGGAAAATTGGGAATTAAAGGAATAGAAAATGAATTTTATATTGTTAAATCTGAAATTGGAAAAAGGGTAAATAGAAAAAGGGTTTTATATTTTCATTATGTAATTTTATTCTGGGAGAAAATTGTGTGAGAGAAAAACCCTCTTTTGGGTGAAAAATTGATTTGTTGATTGGGAGTGCATTTGGTGGTGGAATTTGACGAGGTCAGATTCGTTGGGTTAGGAATCGGTAGGGGATGTTGCATGTTGATCCTTGCAAGCTCCCGTTTGGTGTGCATGACGTGCTCTTCATTTCAAAATTGGATTGTGTTTGAGGAATTTTGCTTGTTTTAATTAATTTAGCCAATTTCTTTCAAGTTTGTTTGTAGGAGAATGATTAGGGGAGTGTAGAATCCTCCCATCTCCTTTTATTTTGCATTTTGATTTGTATAATGGATAGATTTAATTAATTTTGGAAATTTTCAAAATGGTGGGGTTACCATGCCCAATTTTTTGGAAAATGTGGGAAAAACGAATTTTATATGAAAAGTGTGTTGTTGGGCGTATTTAGAGCAAAAGGGTATTCTTAGAGTTTTGAATTTTGAAAAATAAATTTTGAAGAAAAATTTAATGGAGAATTTGGAAATTTTATGGCTTTTCCTTTTTAATTAATTTTAGAAAACTTGAAATTGGGAATGAATTATGATGAATTCTAATGCAGGGAAAGAAGTCTCCTTATTATTTTTAATTTAGAACCAAAGGTTAAATTGGGAAATTGAAATTTGAATTTTAAATTTTTGAGCATTCTTTAATGGTGAAATTGGAAAACAAATGGTTTTCCTTTGTAAAAATTTTTAGAAATATTGAATTTTTGAGTGATTTCGGATGAATTTTGATGTGAAATAAAAAGTCTCCTTAATTGTTATTGATTTAGAACATTATGAGACCAGGTTGTTTTATTTCGAAAAAAAATGAATTTTATGCATTGTTTTTCGTGCCACATTCATTGGAGAATGTGATGAGCTTAGGGTTTAGGTATTAGAGAGAGTTATGGGAATGGCTCCCAACGTGAACCCGGCCCAAAGTGGCATGTAGGCAATCACGGTGTGAGGAGTTTGGATTGATAAGTGAAAACTGATGAAACATGGGTAATTAATTAACCAAGATAATGGATATCCCTCTCATGCCTTGAGTGCTCGTAAAGGCTAAGGATGATTGAGGAAGATAAGTCACTCAAGATGCATAAGACTTGTAAGATCAACTACCTTCATTTGTACGAGAGGATAATTGGTTCCGTGTTGAACCCCACGTGAGTGTACGTGATGGTATTCCCTCTCTTGCTCTCTAATATCTAACCCTAGTGTAGTTGAGTAGTAACCGAAGGATGATGTATTCCCTTCCATGTGATTGTGCCATGCCCTTGGTGAGTTTTCCCAAGGACGATCTTTGTATGGCATTGGTGAGTTGGCCCAATGCGGATTGTGATATGACATTGGTGAGGTTTCCCAATGCAGTTTATGTTATGCCATTTGTGATTGTACCAAGTGTTTATTTGTATTGGAGACATTATGTGAATTGGATGATTGGTTATTTTATGATGAATATGTAGTGTATACTCCATGTATGGCATGTGTGTAAGCCATCCCCCCCATTTGTTTGGCATGAGTGTTGTGTTTGTGGGCCTATGTGACTATCTCCTAGCATGGTGGGAGTGGATCCTTTTGATTCCACGAGGTCCAGTGGCATGGTAACCACCGTTGGGGACATGAGGTTTGTGGATCGAGGAACGACATGATATCATTTACTCTCAAGTTAAATTCATGTATTAGATGTTGATTCATTTGTATAATTGTAATAATGTTGTGTTGGAACCTCTCTTTAGAGAAGGATGTAAACTTGTAAAGAAAGGATTAATTTGATCATTTAGGTGCCTCGGTGTTGGTGCCAAGCACGATATATTTATGCTTATCTCTATCATGTTGTAAAAAGGCTTAATAAAACTTAGGAACACTACATTTGGTGCTTAAAATGAACCTTAGTGTCAAAATTCACAGTTGGGCGGCGTAGTCTTGTACTTAGGCGACCCTATCAAACAATACGTTAACCCAAATTTTCAGAAAATTTCCCAACTCTATTGGGGCGGCCTGGTAGAATTAGGAGCGACCTGGTTTTGACACATCTAAAAACTCAAATTTTGCCTGTGTTGGGGCAGCCTGGTACTGTGTTGGGGCGGCCTAGTTCCCATACAAATTCCAGAATGTAAAACCTCTTAACTAGGGTTAGTTAAGGGTTTTCTAAGCCTAATCCCCTTGTCAAATAATTTTTATGCCTTTTTGTTTGCTCGTGTGATCATTTTCATTGACTAGGTCTTCAGAAACCTAGTCAAGTTTTCTCTCCTTTTGGTCTTGTTAGCGCCTCTCAGTTTCAAGACCTCGAATGGGTAAAACATGTAAACGAAAGTTGTTCACCATAGTCTTGGGGTCCTAGTAGTGCTTGGACTTAGTTCTCAAGCGTCATCATTGAGGACTTATGTAATCTCTTGCATTGTTTTCCATGCAACCTTCTGAAAGGACCCGTTTGTCAACCTAAGGTTGTGGGAGATCACTCTTCTAGTCTTATGAAGACTTGGGAAGGTCGTAATCCTCCTTGGTTGGTCTTGTAAGTGTCCTCAATAATCCTCATTGGTCATGGGGTATTGTGTAGTAGTTCACCTTCTTGTGTTTTGACGCGTTGCAACAAGATGTGTTGGGAAGCATGAGGTTATTTGGAAGGGACTTGTTATCATTCTAGTTTGTGGTGAGTTGTGTCTCTTGGCTAGGTAACCTCTTGTGAAGGTTTTCCTCTATGTTTAGTGTGGTTTAGTGTGTCTAGATGAGGATTGGAGGTTGATGTTTCCCTCATCCTATTCAGGAGTTGTGTTGTGAGGGAACGCGATTGTGGGTTGTAACAGTTTGTTGTGTGGAGATGTTCTCTTTCTCCCTCTCTTGTTCATCATCCCACGATTGGTTAGTCTTTCATTGTTGCCACCTTGCTTATGCAATGGTGAAGTGCCTTGTTGTCTCTAGCATTGTGTCGTTGTGACACTTGTGTGCACATTGTCATGCAACTGTGACATGTTATTGTTGCAATTCCGTTGTGGTTATTGTTGTTTCAAAAAAAAATTTGTTCCGTCAGGTTTTGTTCTGAGCTTGTCAGCTCAGGGCATTACAGTGATCACCATCGATCTTCAGCAAATCAACAATTCATATTCAAAAATGAGAAACAGCTACCACTAGTTATGCGTTCAAGCATGCGAGGACATATTTGATCTCTATCAACCCAAATTTCAAGTGAACTTCCTTAATTACATGTTTCTGAATCATTCAAGACACAAAGTGAAGGTATCAGAGTGAAATTGCTGCTGAATTCCAGATGAACAAGGGTTTTCATGGCAATTTTTGGGTTTTCAACAAGCGATAAACAAAGTCCAAATGCCAATGAACCTAATGGTGTTAGCAATTGATATCCAAAGTAGGGATGTCAATAAGCCATATGATTATGCGGGGTATGTTGTAGAAGAAATCCATAAGGCATTGATTTCTCTTAACAAAGATTGCATCATTGTTCATTTCAAATGGTATTCCTTATTATGCCATGTTTTTCTTTATGCTAGAAGGAAAATATGGTCATCCCACTTGGGAATTAGAGCCTTTGACACTCAAAAAAGGATGCTCCCTGTTGAGGAATGGACATATATTTGGGATAGCAATTGTGAGGCTGCAAATTATGTTATTTTTGAGCAGTTATTTGTCAAAGGTGTCCTCAAAAATTTGGGCCGGATATTGATTGGGGATTATCAAAGGAAGTAAGAAGGTTCTTGAGGCTTAAGGAGATTCAACCAAAATTAGGGTTTGATCATAATTGGGGAGATTGGTTCTTTTATTCAGATGCTGCAATTATCAAAGTTTATGGCTCCCCATATCCTGCCTAAGTCAATTCCAGATAGATGTAATGTCCCCATTTTAGCTGACGTTGTTTGTTGAGAAGTGAGCCTATCAATTTGACCCTCGTAGGTTGTGTTGGCGTAAAATCTAACACCTCTGGAGTGCAGGTTTGTACGGACAGCTATGTACACTACGCAATGAGTGCTCTTCAAATTAGGAGGGGAAGCTCCCTCGTTGTGCTGGAATGCATGGAAAAGAAAAGTAATCTAAGTCCTATCTTTTTGTTCTCAGCTGGAAGAGGCACAAGGTTAAGAAAACCAAGAACGTTGCAGCTAAGGATTTTCTGGTTTCGCAGATCATTAACTACAACTAAGCTAACTACTTTAAATCTATCCAGTTTCCTCAAGAAAACAGAGCATGAGGAAATGGAGCAGGGATTGACTATCAGACGATAAACAAGTTTAGACTCTCTACTTGAAGGCAAGGTGGCGCAACTATCATCTCAATCTGAACAAGTTTATAAGGCACAAAACAGATTTCAAGAATTTACCATAACAATCTTGTGAAACCCTATGTGGCATAACACTTAATCATAACAGCAAAGACTTGCAAAACAGATTTATCATCAAAATCTTATGAAACCCTGTGTGGCATAACACTTGATCGTAATGATAAAAGATTCACAAAACAGATTTTATCTAAACTATGGGAAGATTTACCATGACAACTCTATGAAACCCTGTGTGGCATAACACTCGGCCAGCATAGTAAAGACTTCACAAAACGGTTTTATCATCACAATCTTACGAAACCCTATGTGGCATAACGTTTGATCATAACAATAAAAGATGCACAAGACAGATTTATCTAAACTATGGAAAGAATCCACTATCACAATCGCATGAAACCCTATGTGGCATAACATTCAACTGTAATAGCAAAGACGCATGAACAAATACCAAAAGAGTAATATTGAGGGCAAGGTAGGCGCAGCATATATTTCTCTCTCAAGCAAAAGTTAATTACAAATGAGCAAAAGCTCTTATTTATATACATCAAGGTGTAGGTAACCCTAAAATCACCTTGAGTTCACTACAGTTCTTGCAATGCATGCAAGTTATGCGCCTAACCCTAATGAAGTAAACTATACAGTTAACTGGAAAGCTACCATCAGTTAACTGGTACAAATAACCTAATTGGACAATGTGCAAGCATGCACGTCCTTATTTAAAGCAAAGTTAACTGGACACTACCTTCATTAACTGGAAACCCTAACCCTAACTCCTGTGTTGATAATTCCAAGGATCGAGATAAGCATGTGTTAGGTCAGCAAGTGAACTCAAGACTGAAAGTCGAGTTAACTGCTGCTCATGACTCAACCCTCGAAATTAACTGCAGGTTCCAACTGGCAGATCACTCCATGTCATCTCGGTCTAATACTTCGACCAAGAACTCATCGATCTCTTTGTCATCTGGCACTTTGATGCTGTTCAAAGCAATAATAATCTGCCTCTTCAATTGTCACTTTCCTTGACTGTATGCATACATTCTTTAACATTTTCAGTCACCTTCTTGAAACTAGCTGAAATTACTGAAAATGTGATCAGAACCTCCATCAAGATATCACAAACATGCTTCTGAAACTCAGTTTGTACAACCTCGAGATCAGCGTAGGTACCATCTTCACGAAGACAATGGCATGGGATTTGAGTGACTTTGGCGGCTCCGTAAATGGAGTCTGTTCCTTTTGCAGCGTAACGTTTCATTGTCAGCTGCTATGATGAAAACCTAAATTAAGACCGATTTGGTCTTGAATTCAGTCTAGGTGAATTGCATTCTGAAAAACTCGCCCATTGACTGTGAACACGACTATATTCTGACAACTTTCTCCGGAAAGCAAAAATGGCTCCTGGTGAGGCTAAAAATACCCTGTCAGAGGATAATCTTCACCGAAAATTCTGAGACATGGGTTTTGTCTAGAAAAGGATTCTAAGACAACCCACAACGTCAGAATTGAGAAAAAACGCCGTTTAGCTTAACATGCAAAGACTTTTCAGTTGAGAACTGCAAGGGTTTTAGAGCTTCTCGGGGCAATTTTTCTTGAGAAAATTTGGAACATGGGTTTTGTGCACAACGGAATTCTGAACAAACCCAGATAATGAGATTTTCAAAAAGATGTGATTTTGGCCCACATGCAAAGAAATCTTCGGAAAAAAGCACAGAGCTTCAGAATGAAGGCTAGGGGCGATTTTCTCGAAAAAATCTAAGGCGTGGGTTTTGCTGCAAATGCTGAAATATGCGAACCCTGATGATCAGATTCTGAATATGTGTTGAATTTCTTTGACATGCGAAGAAAGTACCTAAGGTGAGAAATAGAAGAAATAAGACAGAAGATAGAAAGTTTTGCTTGTCAGCTTCTGAAAAATCTGCCAATCTCTGTTGTAGAACTCGATGAAACCTACATGCAAAGTGAAAATAAAGTCTGGAATCTCCTTCTTCTGAACAATCTGAACTCGTTGCTACGAAGAACGCTGAAATCGGACACCTGTAGCACCTTTAGCTTGCTGGTCGCTCAAAAGAATACAAGCTTCAGAGCAAAAGATGATGCAATAATGGACGCCATCTTTGAAATATATAGAATTTCATCATAGAAAATTCGTACTAAATAAAGCATGCATAAAAATGGCGCTTGGCTTCTCATTGGACCTCATAATAGTTAACTGGAACTCGAACAAGCTCAATAAGTGGACGCATTAGGGTTTGCCTTTCAAGTCTTCAGTTAAACTCATCCATGCGATTTTAACTTCAGTTAGCATCTTTATCAAATTCGCCATCTTCAACCTTGCTTTGGATTCATCAACTTGACCTAAGGCGTGCCCTTTTGCAAACTTTAGTTAACAATAAGAATGAGATAAGGAATTCGCTTTATTCATGCAATAAATATGCTAAAAATAGCTAGCCTTTTGGAAGTTCAGTTTGGCCTTCAAGAATGCGCCAACTTCATGCTTTAATCAAAATAATCTAAAAATAGCAACCCTTTTCAAACTAAAGTTGCCATTCCCTTGAAAAGTGCGCCATCTTCACCAATTCATGCTTCACTTTTTAAAGACTAAATATAGCGACCCTTTTCATGAGTGAAGTTAACAACTTCAAATTCGCCATACTTCACTAAAAATGCTTCATGCTTCACAAAATAATGACTCACCAAAATATGGCGTCCCTTTTTGAACTTCAGTTGACAGTTAATGAAGCGCCATCTTCACACAAATCTCACAATTGCAACCAAAATCGCCATGCATGTAAACTTCAGTTGACATTCAGTGGTAATCTTCAGTTAAGTGGACATGCAATCAAGTTAACTCAACATGCAAGGTTGTTAACTGAACATGCAAACTAGTTAACTCGACATGCAAACTGAAAGATCACTCCACGTGCCAATATACGAACTGAAGATAACAACCCAGAAATCGTTCAGTCCAACTGCAGTCAGAATTCTAGTTAAGGCGTCCATTCAACTCCACTTCGAAAATTCAACTTTGAACTCTTGGTAGTCCGGACTTAGCCAAATTTTATGAAAATTTAAGCTAAAACCTCTGCGGGACCTCTGTTCATCCTCGACCTTTGGTTGGCCCGACTTCTCCGATTGGTTGGCTGACAGGTGCATTGCAAAGCTTGGTAAAAACTGATCAAAAGATATCTTGAGACTACACATCATAAAACTGACATCTGAAGGCTCAAAAATCCAAGCGCCTTTTCCAAAAGCTGCGCTTTTTCTCAGACTTGGTCAAATTTTGACTTCTGTATCTCGAACGAAGGGAAAAATAAATCCTTCATAACTTCTATTTTAACAACTT
>VDFB02126205.1:0-18573 GCA_007258455.2 Sequoia sempervirens
AGAAAATCAAACCCAATAACACCACCAAGAAAGGAATGCATCATAGGAAGAAAGAAAATCATACAATGAAACATGAGTGTTGATGTATGCCCCCACATTATAGTGGTTGCTAAAATCATTACTGTGAGAAATTTCTTTAAAGTAGAAGAAGACATGTGAGCTTACTAGGAAATCCCTATGCCAATTCATATGTTTCCAATAAGCTACGTCATGAGAAGGGAAGGGGTTTCCCAAAAAATGTATAACTTAGTATATCATAGATGAGCCAACTTAAGGCATGACATCCATATCCCAAGCTTGCTCTTACATAAACATGGAAGGTAGTCAACTAGCTAGAATAGACAATGACAAGTGACATAGGAGGAGAAGGCTACCTAACCACTTTCCCCCACTTAGTATAGAACAAGGGTGAGTCGAAATGATTCATGTCAGGTTCACCAAAATGATTAATAGGGGGAATGGGTGATTTATGGCCTAGGTCATATAACACCACTCTTCTCCAATTATCATTCAAGAATTCCTAGGATCCCAAATTGGATTGACCGTCAACACAGAGGTGAGTCAATTCCTAACAAGGAAGACCTAAGGTGGGTTATTTAGGCTTCGAAGACTAAGCAAAAGCTTGGAAAAGACAACTTAACATTCTACTCACAAAACCTAGTAATGTAAGCCAAATGATGGATGCAAATGACAAAATTAAGTAACAAGTTAGGATGTATGTACCTTGGAAGTCTAGAAATATGATGAGGATTTTGGAAATTTAAAAATATTGTCAAAATATGCTAGGGAGGAAAAAGACGCCCTTAGTGTTCTCTTAGTCCCAATGCTATTTTTCAAGGAAAATGTGGAATCTTCAGATGTCAGAATAGAATCTGAAAGAATCTCTCCATAATACCATTGGGAGGACTAAGATGCCCTTATTGTCAAATTAGTCTTGATCTAAATTTTTGAAACCTCTGAATGTGATCCTAAGGCTCAATATCTGCACTTCCTTCTTCTCAGATCTCAGGTCCTCAAACTTCTAGATATGGCCTATAGATGAGTTTCTATGAAAATGAGAAATTTTCAATGAACTTTTCACTTCAAATGATCTTCAAGTCTTCAACCTAAATCTACAAACACATACATGCAAGAGAGGAAAAACTTGTCGATTGTTAGTAAATGGGGATTTTCCTTGGTCAAACCCCTTGTTGGTAATTAAATCTTGGAATGAAGGGAAATAATGAATGTAGATCTTGACTCAAATCAATTGCTTGATAGATCTTGACTTGAATTTCTTGCTTGAATCCAAACCCTACATCACAAATGTTAGCTCAAAAACACACATGATGCAAGAATATCTTTGACATGATGCTTGAATCTTGATGATGGTTCTAAATTCTTGATAAACTGCTCTTGAATTCTCTTGCAAACTCAATTATGCTATTAGGAATGCTCATTCTACTTGTTTGGTGAGAAATGAGTGGAGAAACCTTATATTTATACTTATCCATGCTTAATATCCTAAAATTACACCAAAACAAGCTGACATATGAATTTATTAATTAAAGGAGGCTAAATCTCGCCAAGATTTGAAATTAAATGCCAAAAATAAGATATGGGAGACTAAGATGCCCTAGCTGGCATCTTAGTCCCGAGGCTAGAAACTTGGGGTACAGACTCCAAAAAGGTGCCCATTTAAGGTGCATTTGAAAAGAGGGTTTCAAGAACTTTGGAGGAAAAAAATTCCCTTCGTGGCATCTTAGTCCCAGTCCAAAAATATGGGACACACAACCAAAATAATTTAATTGTCATTTATCCTTCAATTTTTGTCAGGATTAGCCATAAAAAGATACAATTTATTAGGCATGTGGATGCAAAATAGGACTAGTTAAGACATAAATAAGGTTAAACAAAGCAAGGAAATCCCAAAAAAGTGTGAAAATGCAAGGGTATGCATTTCCTACACTACAAGTACTAGGATCCTTTTATAATGAATTTCCATTTCTACATTCATCTCATCAACTTCATTATTCAATTTTTAGTAAATAATAGTATATTTTGTTTCTGGGTTTTACCTTTTTTATATAACTAAAATCATTATTTAAAGAAAATTGGATTAATTCACATAATTTCTCTAAATAGTACTAGGTTAGTTCTTTAAGTGAAAATAAGGCTAACTAATTTAACAATGGAATTTATAATTATTTTGCAAGGGAATCTATTATTTCTTTCACTTCAAGTTGAATTTCATGTGCTACACTTAAATTGTTTTTAGTGTAGTCTTCCTCAACTAGAGATTGTTTTCTTCATGTCAAGGATTTATCATATCTTTACAAAATAATATTTTCCCTATCTTTGAGACATTTTCTTATACTTCATTTCTCATCTCATCTTCACCTTGCATGAATTTTTTTATTTTTCCACACAACCTTTCTCTCATGTGGCATTAAGACACTCAACCATACAATGAATGAGTTTTACACATATAAAAAGTGTTGAAAAAATCCTTGGTCATAGCTCTACTTTCAACTTTGTTGAACATTTTCATAGTTCTACTCAATCTTTGAGCTCTATGTAAATTGTTGAAATCTATAGTTTTCATTTGTAAGTTGGTGTTTTATTTTTTTGTGTTTTCCTTTGATTTGCATTCCTTATTTTTTGCATGACAAAATCTTCTCTAATCTAATTAGAAGTTGAAAGGCTTCTTCCACACAATATATTTTCAACACATATTTTTTATTATGAATTAAGGTGCATAAACCATTTATGTACTTCTACACATTTTTGCATCATCTTCCACAAGATTGGTGTGAGTATTTTGTTAGTAAAAATATTTAGTGTATTCTTTCATAAATGAGTCCCAATGGAATAGTTTTTTTACCTTATTGAGCACATCCATTGAGTAGTTGGTTAGAATAAATCTACCCTTAAGATTTATCATGATTTGATCCCACATTAGGATCATTATTTCTCCCTATGTTCAATTCGTCTTGATTGAATCCCACCATAAAAATCACTTTCTTTCAACTTCATGGTGACATACTTCATATGTTTAGGGCATTGTATGGATTTAAACTCAAAATACTTCCTTAGCTTAATGATCTAGACCAACAATAATTTTGGATGTAATCTCTTTTAGTAGCCATGAGATCAAATCTCAATTTTATTTTTCCTTCATGAATGCTAGGTGAATTCTTCTTTTGTGCTATAGTTATCCTTTAAAATTATAGCACCATTTTTATAGGATTTACAACCCATTATCTTATTTACATATCTTTATTCTCACACTAATAATTGTAACCTAAGCTAAAGAGTCAATGTTCATCCGTAAAAAATATAAACAAAAATCCTTATTTAATAATATTCTATAATTTTATTTTTGATATAGTATGATATATATTTTACTAATAAATTTTAAATTAGTATCCTACATCAATATAATATATAATATATATGAAAAAATTAGAAATTTATAATATTTATAACTTTAAATATTATAAAGAATAACCAAAACTTATAGAGACTTCTTGAAGGAAAAAATATAAAGTATCAACCATCTCAGTCAATGTTCAACTCCTGAATAACTAAGTTAAATACATAAGATGTAATAAATTTTCCTCTTTTGGCAATTTTTTGATAGTTTAGGTTAATCTATTTATTATTTAATAAGGTTTAAAATAATTCCACATTATTTAGCAACATAGAGAACAAATAAATTTTCAACAAGTATGGGGAAAATACGTATTTTTAGATTCCTATGGTTTTTAGATACTAGAGTAGGTGACTTCATATTCAAATAAGCATTTGAAATTGTTTAGTTTCAATATTGTTTGAAGGATTACGTAGTTACTTTGATGTAACAAAAAGAGAAACATGTTGGGAAGTATTTTATAATATTTGATGGATTGGTAAACTATACGGATTCAATATTAATTAGTCCTTGCAGAGTTTTTTTGCAGAGACCCAAAGGTAGTTTCAATAGACTTATTCTTCCAATTAGTAGGAAACATCAACAATGTAGTAGGCTTTGAAAAGTTATGGATTATATTTACCCTATTTATTGACCTAAGATGCAGAAGTTCAATGTGTTGTGTTGTGATTAATATTAGAGGCTTATCTGGCTAATAAGTTTGCAACAAAATTCTATTTTCTATGAATATGAATAAAAATATGGAATCAAAGTTTCATGAAAGATATAGAATCTACACCAGAAAATATGCTAATCTCCAAAAATATTATTCCTCTAAACTAATTCATAGGTTTTCTATAGATCTGCAACTTGGATATTTTGAGCCTTCATTTTATTATTGGTGCTAAACCCCATAGTAGAAGAAAAAAATGAACTAAACTAGCACTATCTCACCCAAATCCACCAATCTCGCAACAAAAGAATTGTCATGTGAAGAACCATTAGTGTTAAGTTTTAGAAAATGTAAAGGAGACCATTTACCTACTCTATTCACCTTATGAAAATGTTTCATCCTAGTGAGAGAAAGAGTGGAAATAACCCAATGATCAAAATATAATATCCAAAGAAGTTAAAAAATCATCAATGGAATGTTTAGTCACCAAATTTTATTTTAGTACATTCGTAATCTATTCCAAATACATCTAATAAGACTTTAGTAACCTCAAAAAATTCAAAGATTTATTTTTAAGCTAATTTTTCCAAATAATAAAGACAAGACCAATATTCCAAGCCACCTAAAGTATAGATTCGGAACCAAGAGGGTGTTGAAGAAAGTCTACTCATTCTTTGAGATTTTTGCAACCTATTGGAGTCTACAATTTAATTCCTCTAATAGATTTTTATTTTCTACTTTTGTGTTTGGTGTGAGTTCTTTGTTGGTACATGAAAGCTTCTCCTCTATTTTAAGCACAAACTAAACAACTTCCTCTATACAATGAATTGACAAGAAAAAAAAAATTAAATTGAGGTGCACAAAATAATTTTATTCTTGGACCATTTTTTCCATCATCTTCCACATGATTGGTGCAAGTATTGAGTTAGTTAAAATCTTTAGTGTTGTATCATAGATGACTCTCAATCACATTATTTGTTGAGCTTCTTAAGCACATCTACTAAGTAGTTGGTCAGCATAAATTGATTCTTGAGATTCATCTCAATCTAACACTGCAATGAGATCTTTCTTTGCCCCCTATGTAGATGGTTCTTCTTCATTAAATCCCACCACAACGAAACATGTTCTTCCAACTTTAGTGTGTCATACTTCATATGCTTAGCATGTTTTATCAATTTGAACTCAAAATATTTCTTTAACTCAATGATCTATTTCAGCAAGTCTTTTTTATTTAGGCTTTTTGAGTAGTTGAGATATAAATTATCAATTTACTCTTTGTCTTCATAAAGACTATGATAAATCTACCTTCTGAACTAAATTCATTTTTTAAAATGATAACATCATCTTTAAAAAATTTACAACTCACTCTCTCGTTTATTTATTTTAATTCTCTCATCAATAATTATAAGCTAAACTCTATCATTAATGCTCATCCTTAAGATTATAAACTATAAGAAGGTTTTCAAAAAAAAAAATACAATACAGTATCGACAATCTTTCTATCAACATCCAACTCAAAAATGGAAAAATCGGTCGGCATGGGAGGAAAGAAATTTTCGTCTCTCGCCATTTCTTGAGGCGGTTGAGAATAATCTATATATTATTTCCTTTTTAAAGACCTTATCCTTCCAATATAGTCTAGCATTCCGCATTACTACGAGAATGGCGAGAATATCAATAATATTAAATGAATGGCAAGAATACGTCTACGGTAGGAGGTGAGTTTGATATGCCGTGGGACTTACCTAGTCACTCCCACATAATCAAAGGACTGCGTCAACATGAATTAGTCCTTAATCCAATAAAAATAAAAAATAAAAAGAATTATTCAATGCCGAGTAGTTAATGTTACATCTATATAAAGCATTTAATCGGTATTGTTTTAGACTTGCGTAGCCAGTCCGACGTAACGGAAAGACCAACAAATCTTGACTTACATTATAATATTACAAGGCTACCTAGAATATACGGATACAAAGATGAATTAGTCCTCGCGGGGTAGTTAGTGTTTCATCTATATAAAGCATTGTAATACACAATTTAATTACACATTCACATCCTGAGCTCTTCTTTCTGCTTCTTCTGTCTCTCTAGTACAATGGCTAACGGCATGATTTACTTCACGTTGGGACTTTTTCTGTCGATATGTTGTTGCAGTGACAAAGTCATGGCAGCCGATCCCGATCCATTGCAAGATTTCTGCGTTGCTGACATGAACAGCAAAGGTGAGTACATAACTTTATAGAGTAGCGTGATATGATTTGCTTATTAGAGGACTCGCTAACGAATTGCTTGAAACAGTTTTGGTGAACGGGTTCGTTTGCAAAGACCCAATGGCAGTTTCAGCAGACGACTTCTTCTTCCGAGGACTTGGGCAGCCAGGGAACACCGACAATGCAGTCGGGTCCAACGTAACGGCGGCGAACGTTAATCAGATACCAGGCCTCAATACGTTGGGAATATCGCTGGTCCGCATCGATTACGCAGTGGGTGGAATAAATCCTCCTCACACACACCCAAGAGCCACTGAAGTTCTTGTTTTACTGGAAGGCGAGCTTCTTGTGGGTTTTATTGACATGAACAACAAGTTTTTCAGCAAAACGTTGGAGAAGGGAGATGTGTTTGTGTTTCCAAAGGCACTGGTGCATTTCCAGCAGAATGTGGGGCACGAAAATGCAGTGGCCATAGCTGGATTGAGCAGCCAGTTCCCCGGAGTTCAGACAATCGCCAATTCGCTGTTTGCAGCGGATCCCCCTCTCCCGGATTCCGTATTGAGCAAGGCCTTCCGCATCACCCAAGAACTTGTGGATTTCATTCAGGCCAAATTCGCCTAAGATTCTGAAGCTAAATTTGCTGTGGTCGATTAAATAAAACAAAAAACAGACCACGTGAGAAGACCCTCTTTATCAAATCGTTTTTTCGTCCGTTTAATAAAACTACTTATTATCGTTATTGATGCGCTGTCCTACTATTATGTAATTGAGGTTCAAAATAAAATTCATCTTTACGCTTACTTGTTTATTATTGTTGAATCAGTATTAACGTTTCTTGAACTTATCAAAGTTGTTACTTTAAATATAAATTTTATTGTAATCGTGATGATGATACCTCTAAAATTAGGATTTTATATGTAATTGAGGTACTAGATCTTTATTTTTCAATCATGTATGAAAGGGATATTTAATTTGGAAAAATACATGTAGTTATAATATTACTAGGGAATTATAATGTAAATTCTGTTTATTAGATCAATTTAAACTCATTTAAATTCATCCTAGTGCAATACTAATTTAATTTTTGTGTTTGGGTTATGATGGTTGAAATGGTAGAGTTGTAGAGGTATTATTGTTATTATGTGGAATATGAATTATTCTTTATAATTTCTGGAAGTGTGTTTTAGGCTCACTCCTCCTTTATGTAGTTCTTCAAAGAACCCTTCTATAACTATTACCCTTGGTTATTGGGTGTTTTGTTGAATACATTATGTTGTGTTTCAATGTTGTATTTGTAGTTTTGTAAGTTCTGAGTGTTGTTGTTATGCCACCTAGTCACCATATTCATCTCTTGAAGCTTAGGGTGGGTAGTATGTTGTCCTAAGGTTGGGAGGTGAGCTCCCATTAGTCCTAGAAAATCTTCTTCTCTTGTTGTTTTTTGTGTTCCAGTGGTATTTTTATTGATTAGCCTTATTGTATGGAAAATTCTTTTCTATTGTCTTGTCCTATGATCCATCCAAGATAAGAATAAATTCCTTGAGAAGATTTTTGTAATAGAGAGTTGATGAGTAGTTTAGTTGTATTTCTACAAAATGTAGGAGAGGAACTTCCTATTAAATAAACTTTGTGTAAAAACAATCCATGGAATATGCTTCTTGCCATTCTACTTTATAGGTTGGAAATCCTTTTGATGAATTTGGCTTCCATTAGACCATCATTCAGTATTGATCTTTAAAATAAATTATTAAAAGAATGTTTAAACTATGTTATAACCCACAAGAGGGTTCAGGTGAGGTGTTAGTGTTGTTATTTCTAGATTTTTATTCTTTATGGAGTCTCTATTATAAATATTTTGGTTGTTCTATATTTTCTCTAAAGTTGGAAAAATTTAAGAAAGGTAAATTTCTTATGTATGTTAACACTATCTTGTTAAAGGGTGAATGATCATATCAATATTTACTTTATAGTTCTAATAATGGTACATATTTCAATTAAAGGGACTTGGTATAAATACATTACATTGGATTGTGAAATATGTTCATACATGTGTTTGACTAGGTGTAGTATGTGAAATAGAAAGTAACCCTTGAAACTAAAGATACCATTGCTATTGAAGAGGCTTATTGATGTATTTGTGAACTAGGTTGGAGTAAATTAATTATATAGAATACCCCAACTACTCAATGCCATCCATAGCTAATCAAGAAACAAATTCTACCAACTCATATCATTCATGTGGTTCATGGCATTCATGTTGATATCTTACCTATCAAAGATAAAATACTTATCTAACACTCTACTCTAGTAAATCTAGCATTTAATATGTACTTTCCTATAAATATAATGTATGTGCATGTATTCATCAAAGCTCAAATTCTAATTGAGAAAAAAATTAATTATATGACATAGTCCAATCACTCAATACCATCCATAACCGAAAAAGAACCAACTTTTACTACCTCACAACATCCATGCCATTCATTTTGTGTTATATTTCACATATCCATTTTAAATGTGGCATCTAACTATTGTTACATTGTGTCAAAAAATATTATTTATGTCTATAAATTTTATGCAATAAATAAGTTTCTCATATCACAAATTATGAGTTCTCCTTTGTTCCGGTTTTATTTCATGGTATTAGAGTAGAGAAAAGATTATGGGCATCAAACTATCAGACCTAGAAGAATTTTGTTGAGTGTTGATGCTTGAAGGAATTAAATTCACTAGCTATAATTCTAGTTCTAGAAGCTAAAGAAGATCTACAAAGATAGGAGGAGATGAGTGTCTAGTTGCCACAATTTTGCTAAGTCATTACCACATAAGTTCATAGTTTTCACAAAGGAAATGCCAATCATGTAAACATAGAGTGTAGAATTGAAAAAGGAGTTGAGATCGAAGCACTAGGATTATGGTAGAAGAAGACAAAGACATCATTGGTTAAAGAATCTTCAATAGTCTAAGGAGGATCAACTATCTGAAGTTGAAGATCAAGAAATCATTCTCTAAAGAAGATCGCCCATAAGCCACCTTTTGGTGTAAATAATTGTAGTACTAGTAGTGGAGGGGTTCAAAAGGGACATGCTTTTGTAGAAGGAATAAGTTGCTAAGGTTGTTAAAGGAATTTGGTGAGAATAGGTGTCCTTGCATTGTTTGGTAAGAACCTACCACCAGAAAAATACAAAGAAAGAAAAAAATTAGTGTGTGAAGCTATCTCCTTGAAAGAAGGAATCATTTTTTTATGGCAGACACATGCCTCACTATAAAGTTGTTGCAACATCTTGGTGAAGTTGCTGCCCAAGGTAAATTAACATCATTTTCTTTTAAATGGTGTTCATTTTTTTTTAAAGAGATATGTAGAGACAAAAGGTGAGAGAAGATTCAAGAAGGTTATTAGAGCGATCTTAAAAGAATTTAAATAATATTTTTAGTGAAGTCTACAAAGATAGTTTGTAGATCATAACAGTACTCATTATTGTAACTAGTCAAGGGTTTATAACCTTGAAAAAGTAGATTTTGGAGCCACATACCTTAGATGGATTGCCCAGTAGCCATGTTTAAATGAGAAGACAGGAGGTCACTAAAAAGGTTAAGTAGTAGGAAGATAGTTGAGATCTTGAGGAAAAGGATATTGATTTCAAGACAAGGAACCATTATTAAGAAGGTAAATCATATGTTTTGAAGAGTTCTTATATTTTGAGAATTCAAAGAAGCTGCAAAATGGTGAATCGTGCTAGCAAAATAAAACACCCATATGGATGAAGGAAGGAGAGTATAGCCATGGAGATCCCATTCTAGCCAAACATAGCTATTTGTAGCACTATTAAGCTGCGCCTAAATTAGAGTTATCATGTAAGAACACAAAAGGTTATTGATGCCATCCATAAAGAGAAATCCCATTCATAGCTTCTCAAGGAGTAAAGATTTCAAGTTCAAAAGTTTGTGAAAGGTGATAGATATAGTCTTGTAAGTAATCCTATAAAATGAAAACATATAGGTAGTAATTTTACAAGAAGGGTACGTCTAAACTTCAAGTGTTTTGAACATTAGTTGGAGGTGAAGGTGCACAAGATCCAAGTTCATTTTCTATAATTGACAATAGGATGGAGTTAAATTCTTGTAGCAAATTGTAATAGCATAGGGAAGAGTATTTTTGATAAATGAAGAATTTGGATTGAAGTTTGCAAATTCGAATATCAATCAACAAACATATTTACCAAGGCTTATGAAAAGTCACATTAACATTTGATGGTTGTCATTCAAGGGATCATTGTGAATGCCTACTATTATATTAGTAAATAAGTGATTGTAAATGAATACCTAACAAGACTTTAATCTTGGGCCCAACTTTTCTAGATTATGAAGATATATTTAAAAATAATTAGTGTAATTAAGTGATGGGGGGATGTTGGATTAAATTAATTATACAACATAGTCCAACCAAGCGTAGAATTCTATCACCCCACGCCACTGACGTTGTGCTCTATTTCACCTATCCGTATTAATTGTTGTAGCTAACTTTGTCTACAACGTCTCTAAATTTATTGTCTTGATATCTATAAATTTGATGCGATAAACAAGTTTCTCCGAGCTCAAATTCTGAGTTCTATAATCCATGTTTTCTTTCAGACTAGTTTTTAATGATCCGATTTGATAGCACTAATAATTAATAGTTACGTCGTTTTTGAATTATATAGAGCATAGAAGGAGTATTGGCCTTGATTTACTATTTTCGAAATGCAAATAGAATGTATGTCGACCATTATTACATTCCTACTGCAATAAATCTATTGGAATTTCAGTATAGCAGTAACTGTAATCATTATACCTTGTACCATGCATCCATCCTTTTGGTTTGCACTATTGTAGATAATATCCATTTCTCCATGTTTTTTGATCTCTAGTAAAATGCTAGAAATGATGTTAATGCTGCACAAAAAGAATTTAGAATAGCATTAATAAAATAAATACTATTGTTTTCCCTTTGAGATTCTGCTGTTACAAAGTAGTTGTAGAGAGTTTACAGAATCTATGTATCATAAAAGGAGTTTATCGAAACCCGTCGAGCAATTTATACCTGGGAAGGGAAAGAATAAACAAAAAATTCTTTCACCAACACAGATAATTAGTAGGTCATATAACATCTAAAATAACAGACTTGGTATAAATCTTTAAGAACACTCAACGAGTTATTTTTTTATGAGGTGAGCCACCATCGTGCCACTCTCCTGCAAATTCCATCACCATTAAATGAACATTCCTATCATTTCTATAAAGAAGTTATACAACCTTACTGTCCATTTTTATGTGGAGATGTACATGTAAACTGCTATATGCCCAATCTAGAAGACTTAAGAACCGCGAAATTAAATGATGAAGGGTTTACTAATATATGTACAATAAAATAAATAAATAACTGCGAAATAGAGAAATATAAACCCGAAGTCGCCATTCTTCAGGTGTCGCCCTCTTAGCCCTACATCCATACATAGCCGCAACTTGCTATAGCATGAACATTAGACAAAAGAGAACAAAGAAAAAGAAAGAGACTAAATTTCACTACTGGTAATAGCAAGCAAGGCGGCCATATTCCTGCACAGGCACCTTAAACTCTTTGACTACGTGATGGCCTCCTGCAAGTAGAGCTAACCTGTATGACCTGTCAGTAGCTTAGCCACCACCACTTGCTCATTCTTGAGCGGAGAAGAGGATAAAAGGATTAGGGTTGAGCTTTTATGTTTGTTGCCCATTCTTTCGTGGGGCGAGTTAGGTGACGTGGACCTAGAAATGTTATTAAACTTGGCTAAGTCAACTTCAGGCTACAGCTCATACTAAGGCATAGATAGGGGTGTTCGATGGGGGTTTAACCGAGCTGTTAAAGTTTTAGCGAGGGAGGTGTGGTTGTGATCGTCGAGGCATTAATTTGCCTTAGTGAGACTTGAGAGGCCTCCAAATAGAGAAAGAAAGTTCTCTAGTAAACATTGTTAGGGAGGGTGATAATATCTTCTTAGTTCAAGCTTATGGTCTAGAGTGTTTTGCCACCAAGGCGGAGGGATAACTTTAGTAGATAACATAGAGTTGTTTAGGCCAGTCAACATCTCATGGTTTAAGATGTCAAGCCATGTATTGTTGCATTATCCAAGTGGGTTGGCATCATGATGTTGTCCTATTTAGCCTTCGGGAGGAATATCATCAGCTTAGTGGTTCTATTATAGTGGTTATGGGTTCAAGATTTTCCAATCCCACTTAAGAAAAGCTTGTAGTCAATTTTGAGTTTAAATTTAAAATCTTTCAGTCTGTAATAAAAATAACATGCTATTGTTTTAAGAAATTTATGATGGTGATAATGGAAGGGGGAGAAAAGAGTTTTAACCAAAAAAAATCATTATCAAGATTTTATTATGAACTTCAAAATTATTTAATTTTATTTTTTGATCTTGACGACTCTTAATAATAATCTCATGAAAATCAATTGTAACATCATCAATTTTGTTCTAGGATTTATATCTCATCGATAAGATATCATAAGATTTTTAAGCAAAACATATAATATGGTATTTTAAATGATTATAAGCTCTAGGAAATTCTCCAAGAATATAGTCCAAATTTTATCAATATTTTAGACCAATAGGAAATGAAAAAATCCAATAACATTAGCCTAAGTGAAACTTGAAAAAAAGGGAAAGTTGTGTACTATTAAGATATGTAAGTATTGGTGTGAGGTTTGTGGATAATTTATCAATCTTGTCAACTCAACACTTAGATACTGTGCTTGGAGAGATCAACAACTGGATCCTTGATGGAAACTTTTTATTTCATCTAATAAATTTGATTAAATATTAGAAAAGAGGGGATCATTATAAATTCATCATTGTACCTAATGCTCTTAGGGTTGATAGTGATCCTGAGGATGGGTTTTCTGGCTTGGTCAATTTAAACCTTCTTTGGTGGTAGCTCCTTTAAATGTTTGAGCAAGGTTATGATAAGTTAGCTAGAAAGTTGTTTCCTCTAATGATTGTCAAACTATTTGTTGTTGTGCCTTTAGGCCCTTAACCTCATTCTTGGGACTTGGTCTTCTCATCCCCATACAAAAATCCTTGACAAGAATCATTCCTAGGTGGATTCCCCTAAGGTGTTTCATTTTGCAAATGCCTAACCCACATAGGATATCCTTCATTTTGGAGTGGAAAAATTAAGTTTTGTCACACTTGCTTTCCTTTATATTCTCTCTCATCCCCTTCTAGGCATTGTGACTCGGTGTTGTTGTATGAGTAACATCCCTAGGTACACATTTGAGACATCGTTGAAATCATAACATAAGAATATTTTTTTCATTAAAAAAAATGGTTATGTTTTTGCCTATATAGTGGCCATGATAGTTACTCTCATGTGGCATTTGGGAACTTAACCATATTTAAATGAATGTGTTTTTGACATCTAATTCAAGTCCAAAAATGCCTTGGTCATAGCTCTAGTTTCAAAATTTTCCAACATTTTTTATAGTTCTAATCACTCTTTGAGCTCTATGCAAATTGTTGGAATCCATAGTTTTCTTTTTTACACAATTTTTTTCTTTTCCATGTTTACAATTGATGTGCATTCCTTCTCTTTACATGAAAAATTATCCTCTACTCTAAGTAGAAGTTGAAAGGATTCTTCCACATAATATATTGGAAACACACAAATTTCATTATGAATTAAGGCCCATAAGCAATTTATATAATTGGAAACATTTTTGCATCATCTTCCACAAGACTAATGTGAGTATTGAGTTACTAAAATTATTTAGTGTATTCCTTCATAGATGAGTCCCATTGGCATGGGTTTTGGATATTTTTAAGCACGTCCATTGACTAGTTGGGGATCATAAAACTACCCTTGAGATTTATCACAATTTGATCCCACATTAGGATCATTATTTTCTCCTTATGTTCATGTTCCTCTTGATTGAATCCCACCATAAAATGCATTCTCTTTCAACTTCGTGGTGGCATATAGTTACATATGTTTAAGGTTTTGTATTGATTTAAACTCAAAAAGTCCTCATTAGCTTATTGATCTAGACCACCAAATATTTTGGATTTAATCTTTCTTAGTATCCATGAGATCAAATTTTAATTTGCACCTTCCTTCATGAAGGCTATGTGAATTTTTCTTCTACGCAAAGTTTATCCTTTCAAATTACAATACCATATGTACAAACTTTACCAACCATTCTCTCATTTATAAAAAAAAATTCGCACATTAATAACTACAAGATAAACTCAAAAGCCAACATTCATCCTTAATATTACAAATTATAAACATGAATTATTTTATATATACTAAATTGATATTTTAGGTCAATAAAAAAATAACAAAATTATATAAGAGATTTCTTGAAGGAAAAAATATTAAGTATCACCAATCTCTCAGTGTCGAACTCCAAAATAGGTCATGTAGATAAAATGTAATAAATTTTCCTGCTATTTTCCAAATAAGCTTTAACAATTCCACATTATTATAATATTTTTTTAGTCAACATGGGCGGCTCCTGCCATTCCTTCCCTCTTCCAAATTTGAATTCCTCCCGCTCCCCTAACCGTTATTGCTGCTCCCCTAAGGCGGGCCTGTCTGCAACTTCACCATGGGGCTGTGACTTGGTGGTGGACATTTCGCCCTCTCTAAGTTAGTCGTTGGTGGTTGAGGCTGGATCTTTTACCCCTGTAGTTGGGTTAAAGGGTTTTGCGGATGGGTTTTGCATGGGTTCTTCTGAAACTTTGAGGCTTGTGGATGGGCCCCGTGAGGGTTCTCCTGCAACAAAGAGACCTCTTAAGACTTCTTTTGTGGATGCGGTGCAAAATAAGAATGATGGGTTGGGCTATGTGCAACCTCTACGATGTGTTGGTGCTTCCCCTATTATCTCTTTGGGCAAAGAAGTCTCTAACAATATTGACTCTGATTCAAATACTGCCCTTATCTACAAGTATTTCCGCTAGTGGGTTCCTTCAAAATTTCTAATATAGAATACGTTTTTTTTTTCAACATAAAAATGCACTCATTATATATATATATATGTTTGTTTTGTTTTGCTTCTTTTTTTTTAAATGTTGGGGATGGGAGCGGCCTGTCAGTAAGCTGTAGCTCCCCACAGGGGCCCATTCCTCATTGGGAAGGGAGGGTTGCGTCCTCCCCATCCCCAGCCATTGTAGATGGGGTTTTTCATTTAGTTTTATTAATATTAATTTATATTAACTTTTTTTTTTGTTTAATATTTTATTTTATTGATGTTGCGTTTTCTTCTAGAAGGTTAAAAGAAATTATTATTTTTTAATTATTATTCCTCTTTTTCTTTAAGCATGTAATATAATATAAATATATATTATATATATTCACACAGTATATATATGCATACTTTAAACAATCACATATTATTTTTGAGTGTTTTAATATAAATAACATTTTCTCATTTTTGAATATTATCTAATGAACGTTTAAACAAAACACTCATTTATTTTTGAGGCATATTTGTATACAAATTTCACAATATATATGTAGAGAAAAATCAATGTCTTTTAAATAAAAGTACTATTACTCAAATAGATATATTCCCTTACATGTTAATCTATTTCACATTCAGATTTGTAGATATACCCAAATATACTTTATTATATGAACAGTTGAAAAACCCACTTCACATATATGAGAAGGAACCCAATTTAGCTTGATAAGATGCATTTTGCTTCTATAATACTATGTTTGAATCTATTGACATTTTGAAAACACATCTACTTGTAAACTTTTGGTATTTAATACTATTGTATTTATCTTCTTTTTTCTACCCAAGTAGTTGCAAGGCTTTATTTACTAAACTCATTGCATGGACAGATGATTTAGGAATATAAAATTCTCTTGTTTTCAACATAATCACTCAAATCAGAAGCTCGCTCTTGTTTTGTCAAGATGCTATAAACTTGAACCCATGTTTACATCATCAATATCTATGTTATATTTTCATTCCATGCATACAACATCTCTCTCTCAAGTAGCCACAACATAAATTACAAGAAAATATACCTTTCTTTTTCTTTGTACAACATATTCGTTCGAATGAGATAGGGATTTTGAGACTAGAAGGATTTAGTATCCATGTTCAAAATTAGAATCTCTTGGGAGTAGTTTTCCAACAGTAGCTTGCTAAAACATTCAAACCTATCCAACACCTTAAGAATGGAGAGAACATGCCAATAAGGGGGAAAGAAAAGCTTACCACCCAACCTATATAGCATCATCAAGCTATTACTAGGCTCTAGCCATTCCCTGAGCAAGGAGAGAGCACCCCAAACCCCAAGATTTAAACAACAATAAAAACTAACAACAAATAAAAATATTTTCCAACATGTTTCATAAAACCCATAAGAGATACTTTCAACCAGCCCCAAACTCCACACATTATGGTTTATTCAAAAACCCAAAATCCCCAAGAACATAGTCACACAACTTAAAATTTTCACACTATTTTCAATAGAAAAACTAAACAATAGTCAATAAAACCAATACAACACAATCCAAAGAAAGATATGGTGAAAGGGGTTGAGACAACTTATCTCTCAAGTTGATTTCTCTCCTCCATTGCACCTCCCTCTTCTTCCTCCAAACCCTCTTTAACTCTCCTCTCCATTTTTTTTTCAAAAC
The DNA here is from genome assembly GCA_007258455.2 of Sequoia sempervirens. Classification (NCBI taxonomy): domain Eukaryota; kingdom Viridiplantae; phylum Streptophyta; class Pinopsida; order Cupressales; family Cupressaceae; genus Sequoia; species Sequoia sempervirens. The sequence continues at coordinate 16,952 of VDFB02126205.1, forward strand.
TCCAAAAAAAACTAGCATCCCAAGAAAACCTGAATACTTGGAAACACTTTATTTCTATTTCTTTTCCCTCCAACCCCAACCACCGTGTCCTCATTTTTATTTAAGAGGCATGGTGTTCATACTCCCATTTTCGTCACTAACAAAAAGGGGAATTTAAAAATGTTCAAAACTCATGTTTTATGTAATTTATGGCTCAAAAAGATGTCTAACCTTTTGGTGCACACTTAGGACTTTCAAAAACACAATTATAAGAAAAATTGAACACTTAGAAATACTTTCTAGCTCACTAGAAAATATGCCCTTTTTGAACAAACATAAAATATCAAATAACAAAATTATCAATAACCCAAATATTAAAAGACAATTTACAATATAAACTATCACATTAACATCAACAAAACAACAGTTCAACAAATAAAGTGCTTTAACAGGGTTTTGGAGTCTCTCCCTTCTCCCCATTGGCCCTAAATTTCCTGTACAATAATCTTCATTAAGCTCATTTACTTACCTCTTATACTTACTTGAAGTTGATCATTTATTTTGATATCGTTACCTTGATTTGCTTCCTCACATGCTTGATGACAACATTCTTCCATTGTTATGAAACTCTTGGGACCTCTAAGACCTAGCTTTCATCAACCATTCGACTCATTAGTAAGTTTGTGTAGCTAAAATATAATACCACATTAGTAACCATACTTCACTCAACTAATTTCGTTATATCTTTTTTCTTGAAAATAACTCATCTATAAAAGAACCACCCATCATCATAATCTTAGTTAATTAATCATAGTTTCATATTCCATACTAATAATTAAATAGCTTGCATTAACCATCTTCTCTAGTTTAAATAATCCATATTCCCTAGTGTGTCGTAGAAAAATGGCCCCTTGTCATTTTCATGGTCTTTTAGGCCTTTCTTCATGATGCTTGGTCCATTTTTCTTTGATTTAATGTTGTAATGTGACTTGAACATTCACATTAGGTCCTTAAAATGCAAATAATGGCATCTTGTGAAGGTGTTGTGAAGTGTTGTAAAAATTTTTACACTTTTCTAGAATCTATTCATTACAATTCGCCTAAAAAAAACCTTTTCATCACTTATCAAGTCCTATTTTGAAGTGTTGTAAAGTCTTGTAGCAAGATTTCACACTTTTCTAGGATTGTTTTCACTATTTACACCTTTTTATGCTTTATTTGACCCCTTTATGCCCTTATAAACCCTAATTAAGTGTGTTTTTGAATGTCAACCTGACAAACAACATTAAATGCAAGATAATTCCCGACACCCACTTTCAAGTCGAAGGTTGGACCCATTCACCATGGCTGGCGAATGAGTCCCTCTTGACTCCAAATTCAAAATATTTCAAATTTTCTTTCAGGTTTTTATTCAAAATTACTTGATGTTGGCCTGTGATGAGGTATCATTGGGTTACTAGGGAACAAGAGTGTATAAATAAGTGCTTTTATATCCATTTTAACCCCCATTCATCAAGCTCACCAATTCACTCTTTCATTCAAGCATTCAAGCACTTTGCATCATTCAATCAAGCATCAAACAAGTATCTTGGAGAAGCCATTGACATATCTTCATATTTCTTCAACAAGGTTTTGGTGAGTTT
>VDFB02126208.1:0-22267 GCA_007258455.2 Sequoia sempervirens
GAGAGAAATTCTTATGAAGGAGCTTTTAGGAGGATGGTATCAAACACATTAGGGAGAACATCATCTTCCAACATAATGAGGTAAAGCATGTTTTTTTCCAGAAAGTTGTTGCAGCCATTGCTTATTCTCCATCAAGATTAGACAAGTGTGTTCATAGCCTTCATCACAAGTGTTCCCAAGGTATATAGTAAAATTTGCATAAATGGTGTTGAGGATAGGCTAAATGAGTATTCATACTTTGTTGTTATTTATCTAGAATCCAAAGCATGTCATGTGGTTGAATTATTCTTAGGGAGAATTTTAGGCTACAAGGGTTGCCTAAAAATATTGATAGTAAGAGACATGATAAATTTATTAGTTGCTTTTGGCAAGAATTATTTCATCTTACTAGTGCAAAAATCACTGCTAGCACATGTTATCAGCTACAAATAGTTGGAGACTCAAAAATAATGAATAAGTGGGTAGCAAGATTCTTAAGGGAATATGTTTTAGAACAAAAATCAGCATGGTTTAAATGGCTTCACTTGGGAGAATACTACTACAACACCATCCATTCATGGCATTAAGTGTTTATGATGCACTAACTTGTATTGGTTCACTGTTCATAGATAGTAGAGTGATATTCATAAGTTTACCAGATGTCATCATTCATGCAAGGGTGAAGAACTCAAGGAATAGAGCCTTCATAAAATATTTGGTTGTTTGGAGGAACCTACCTACATGAGATGTCACTTGGGAAGAATTAGGAAAGTTTGGAATATTTCAATTTGCATTGCTTGAGGACAAGCAATTTTGAGAAGGGCGGACTTGTAACATTCCATTTTTAATTATTTTCATTTTATGGAAAAATTGTCCATTCCAATATTTTTCTGTGGGTTAAGAAAGGAGTTTGGATAATAATTGTTTAAAATTTAATATTTTGTAACTACAATTAATTTATATTTTCAAGCTACTTAATTGTGGCCAACTAAGTATCAAATATTATATGATTTTAACTTGTGCTGACAAACCAAAATGGAGTGTAGGGTTTCTTATGAAGCAATTAGTAACTTCCAAATTATTTGGCATTTTTATTTATGACAGATTCTATGGCAACTCATAATTGGGAGTTGCAATTGGCAATCAATGTGGGAGTTACAAAGATCTTATTTTTGGAAGCTTCTCAAATAAATAAAATATTATTATTTTTCATATTGGAGTAGCATCTCATAATTATTTATAACAGTTGTAAGTGGGTGGAAGAAGAACATCTTTATTGTCTAAAAATAGTCGAAGATCAAGTGGAGGTTATGTCATGTCCCCATCCTAGTCAGCACAGCTGGTGACGAGGTTAGCCTATCATTCGATCCTCGTAGGCTGACAGGAGTGTTCAGAGGATCATTTTTGGCAGTTGCTCAGTGTTGGTTAGCTCCAGAATTGCAGTGTGTCAGGTTGGGCTTTCGCAGAATCTTCCAGAGAGCTTTTTCAGAGAACTTTCTATTTTTAGAAAGTTAGGTCAGACGGAAGCTGCTATTTCGGGCAGGGCACCTAGTGCAGTTATTCAGCTCAGTTTCGACCCAGTTCAGTAGTTGATTGATTTGACGGAGAAATAAGGAGCAATTATTGAGTTATTAAATATTTAATAATTTGACTTTATAATAAAGTCACTTTATTGAAATATTTAAATATTTACTTATTTGGCTTAATTATAAAGTATTTAATCGTACTTTATAATATATTATTAAAAGGTGACTTAATGAGTATTTATATTCATTAAAAAGGGGGACGCCAATGATTAATTATTTTTCCTAAGTCAAAAGTGCAAATTAAATCATTAATTTAAATGATTTATTAAAGGGAGAATAGGTCCGAATTTTCTCAAGGGCAATATATACTCTTCACGGGGGCAAATCAGTTATCATGTTTATTATTCAATTTTGTCTCTTGGCATCGGCAGGAGTTTGCAAACCACAGGGTTTACGTGACGATGGATTTTGAGAAGCGTAACCTCTTGGAATTAAGCGGTGAGGTACATGAAATATGGAGTTGAAGGCTGGCACTTGGTGATTTCATCCGAGATCCGGTTTGAAATATTGGATTATTTTAGCGAGAGATTTTACGAGAGAATATCATCTGTGATTAAGTGAATTCTTGAGAGACCTTACACATTTTGAGACTTGGCACATTTTCCAAGGCCGTCACGCAATTATCTTTATTGTTTGTCTGAGGCGGAAATTACCGGCCCGAGCATGCATTTCATTCGAGGAGCGCCTCTCCCTTCGGCCACGGTTTGCAGGGTTATTGAAGCCTTGGTCAGGCGAAGGGTAATGCGTTGGTTTGGGCTTCAAAGGATCTTCATTCGATACGGCGTACATTCTTTTACCGAGAACATTGCCATTTTAAATCAGAGTTTCCTCATTTAATGTCATGTTTCCTTCATACTTTCTGGCTGGCTATTGTAAAACTCTTGAAGTGAAATATAATGCAAGCATACCATTTATGATCAAAACTAGGCCTATAGCCAGTTTCTAGAATTTATTTTGAATTTATTTGCATTCATATGCAAAAATGCATTTTTACATTTTTGCACCTTAAAACCTCCAAAAACACCAAAAAATCAAAAATTGCAAAAACAATACAAAACACATTAGGGTTTGGATCGAGAGAACCACCGGGGGTTAAGCCCGGTGGTATCAGAGCACAGATCTCCTGCCATCCTGTGCTTTTTCAGTGCTTTTCAGTATTCAGAGTGCTTTTTGCTTGCCTTTTCATGAGCCGAGATCCTATTCAGTATATGAGAGGCGTAGGAACAGGCAAAGACGAGGATTGGACAGGTCCACCTATCCCTGAGGGTCAGACAGTGTCGGGGGTACTTGGGATTCACAGATCCAGTTCTAATAGTAGTGAGAACAGTGTTGCAACCCTAATGGAAAATCGTGAGATTCCTACAGAGGCACGTAGAGATCCAGGGAAGGCACATGCAGAGGGTGATATCACCGATGAGGAGTTTAGACGGAGACACGACAATATGATGGATATGATGTCTCAGCTGATGGGTACCATTAGACAGTGTACGCCCACACAGCCACACTACATTCAGATTGGACAGACGAGCGGGACTGCACCAGTGGATCGGCCATTGGCATCCGTACCTAGACAGCCGTCACCGATCTACCAGGAGCGTAGGCCAGGCCAGCCTACTTTCTTACCTAGAGAGACTCACCTCGGACTCCGGGGAGGCGAGCATCGGAGGTGAAGCATCAGGAGTTTCAGCCACAGAATGGTATGTCAGTGGCAGACTTGACGAGATTTCATGGCGAGTACATGTCACTAGCGCCTGAGATCCGGCAGGCACTTACATTTCATGAGTTTATAGATGTCTATAAACCCAGAGGAGGAGGTAGATTTGATCGTAGACCCCCACAGCATCAGCAGCAGCAGCCACAGGTGAATAGAGACTTGCAGTATGCGGTGAGCAAGATTACGCTGCCATATTTTGATGGGTCAGAGAAGACATCAGCTAGGTCTTGGGTCCAGAAATTGGACAATTACTTGTCACTTAGGCCTATGCAGGAGGATGAGGCAATTAAATTTGCCACTTTACATCTGGACGGAGTAGCACACGATTGGTGGCACCATGGCATGTACACGCTAGGCCATCATGCGGTCAATACCTATCAGGAGTTCACCAGCAGACTGATAGAGAGATTCGATAAGAAGGATCCAGAACTGTATTTCAGAGAGTTGGCTCAGCTCAGACAGACAGGCAGTTTGGATGCATACATAGGTGAGTTTCAGAGAGTTGCAGTTATGGTGACTGGCATTTCAGAGCGGAGACTCATTATATTATTTGTTGAGGGTTTGACAGAAACCCATGAGAGGTTGGGTCAAGGCTTTTGACCCTCCCACACTTCAGGAGGCCATGCGGAAGGCATGAAGCATGGAACTTGCAGCACCTCGCAGTAAGTTCAATTCAGGGTCCACTCCATACACGAGACCCAACAGGCCTTTTGATAGAAACAATGACAGAAATAGACCCTTTGACAGGAGGAAGGATCAACAGGATCCGAAGAGACAGAATGCACCACCGTTTGACAGAGAAACATTGAATGAATTACGTAAGAAAAAGTTGTGTTTTTGGTGCAAGGCACCCTATGATGAAAAACACATATGCCCACTTCGTCCGAAAGTCAAAAATAACCAAATGGAGTGGTTTTACGAGGGCGAAGAACAATCTGATCTGTCAGACCAGCAAGCTGATTCCGAGCATTCAGATGATGAGAGGTCCGAAAATGAAGTTGAACATGAAGGTGGAAGGAAGCTACAGGAAGCCCATTTGACCAGCCTTCAGAGAGATGGAGCATTTCGACTTCGTGGACTCTTAGCAGGACAGAAGGTGATTACTTTGTTGGATACAGGTGCTACACATAATTTTATTGATGCACGTTTAGTGGAGAGACGTGGTATCCAGACAGAGGCTTTCGAGGGTATCCGAGTCAAGGTGGCTGATGGATACACTCTCAGGTGCGACAGAAAGATTACTGACCTTCCGATGAGATTGAACAACTATGAATTCAAGACTGAATTCTATGTTGTTAATATGGGTGATACAGATGTGGTATTAGGGATGGCATGGTTACATGATTTGGGTGAGTTCACGCTCAACCTACGGGACATGGAGATGAAATTTAAGGTTGACGGAAGACCACATGTCATCAAGGCAATACGGGACAGTAATCTTAGGATGGTTTCATTTAGGCGGATGGAGAGGCTCATTCGTCATGATATGGTTGACTGGGCGGCTGAGTGCATGTTGATGCCAGCCCAGCAGGAGCCGCAGAAGGGTGAGTACCACCCTGACATACAGCTTTTGAGGACTAAACACTCCAAAGTGTTTAGTGATATTCCACCTGGTAGACCTCCAGACAGGGGTACGGAGCACATTATTGAGTTGGAGGAGGGCGCAAAGCCCGTGATGATCACTCCCTACCGACATCTGAAACGACTCAAGGATGAGATAGAGAAGACCATTAATGAGTTGTTAGCTATGGGTCATATCAGACCTAGCAAATCCCCTTTTGCTTCATCGGTTGTATTGGTGAAGAAGAAGGATGGATCACTTCGGATGTGCATCGACTACAGGCACCTCAACAAAAGAACCATCAAGAACAGGTACCCTATTCCACGTATTGATGAGCTGATAGATGAGTTGCACGGAGCAGTCTTCTTTACGAAGATTGATTTGAGATCAGGGTACCATCAGATACAGATGAGGGAGCAGGATATTGAGAAAACCGCTTTCCGGTGTCATTGCGGTCACTTCAAGTTCTTGGTTATGCCTTTTGGGTTAACCAATGCACCTGCCACCTTTCAGGCGACTATGAACAGGGTTTTCAGTGCTCAGTTGAGGAGATTTGTGTTAGTCTTCTTCGACGACATTTTGGTTTATAGCAGGTCATGGGATGAGCATCTGGCTCATTTGGATACAGTCTTGGGTATCTTAGCAGACGAGTCTTTCTATGCTAAGGAATCCAAGTGTGAGTTTGGCATGGAGGAGTTATTATATCTAGGGCACATCATCAGTGCCAAGGGAGTGAGTATGGACCCTGAAAAGGTCCGAGCTATTGTTGACTGGCCGGTACCTGAGAACCTTACGCAGCTCAGAGGCTTCATTGGGTTGTGTGCATTCTACAAGAGATTTGTTAGCGGGTTCTCACGTCACGCCGCACCCCTTACTGACTTGACGAAGAAGGGGGCTTTTCTTTGGTCACCACAAGCGCAGGAGTGCTTTGATAGATTCAAGGTGATCATGACTTCATGTCCGGTGCTAGCATTGCCTGACTTTTCGAAGTCATTTGATTTATTCTGTGATGCTTCAGGAGAGGGCATTGGTGCCGTTTTGATGCAGGAGCGTCATCCGATTGCATTTGAGAGCAGGAAACTCAGGGGTCCGGAGAGATTTTACAGTATATATGACAAGGAGATGTTAGCCATTATGTATGCATTGGCTAAGTTTAGGCAGTACCTGGTAGGCAGCAAATTCAGTGTTCGCACAGATCATAACAGCCTAAAACATTTCCTTGGACAGCGAGACTTGAATGAGAGGCAAGAAATGGTCAAGAACCGCAGTCATAAGGACTTCGAGACATTTCATTAAGGGGAAGCTAATATAGTAGTCGAATGCCTTGTCTCTACAGACTTCCAAATTGAATGCCTTAGCAATGCATCACGAGGATTGGAGGCATCGATTATAGCCGAGTATGCTAAGAACCCAAGGGCTTCAGCATCATTGGGACGACAAGGTGACGACAGTATAATCAAGCAGATGACTTGATCATTTACAAGGGGCGGATTCTTTTGGTTCCTGACTCTGAGGTACAGACTACAGTTTTGAGAGCCTTTCACGACCTTCCCATGGCGGGCCATCCTGGATACTACAAGACTTACAAAATGGTTCGGGAACGGTTTACTTGGAAAGGGCTGAAAACTGATGTTTTGCAGTATGTCCGTGAGTGTTCTGTGTGCCAACAGAACAAGCAGGAGCACACTTATCCTGCTGGATTACTCCAGCCACTTCCGATACCTGACAGGAAGTGGGAGTGTTTATCGATGGACTTTATCACGGGTTTGCCGAAAGCCCAGGGTAAAGATTGCATCTATGTAGTGGTCGATCGGTTGACTAAATATGCACACTTTTTCCCGATTACGACTACTTTCACCGCATCGCAGATTGCAGAGTTGTTTTTCAGAGAGGTTTTCCGGTTGCATGGATTGCCTCAGACGATAGTCAGCGATAGAGACAGCCGGTTCATGAGCAACTTTTGGCAGGAGTTGTTCAGGCTTTGTGGGACCGAGCTGACACCGAGTACCAGCTACCATCCGCAGACCGATGGACAGACAGAGATTGTCAATAAGTGGGTGGAAGGTTATTTGCGCAATTATATAGCTGGTCAGCAGAGAGCTTGGGTGAGGTGGATTTACTTGTGCGAGTATTGTTATAACTCAACTCACCATATGACGATACAGATGACCCCCTTCATGGCATTGTACGGGTATGAGGCGCCCAATCTTCTGGATTTGATTTTGAGCGATAGCAGAGTGCCGAAAAGTGTGGGATGTGATGCAGTCAGCGTGACATCTTGAGGCTCCTCCGACAACATCCGCCAGTGAATGTAATCAAAGACAAGCGATGCTGATCGTAAGAGGGTTGAGCTTTAGTTTTGAGGTGGGTGATATGGTAAAATTCTGCGTTGCAGCCGACGGGCCGCCTACTCGAAGAGTGGGCAGAAACCAAACCTCGCTATTATGGTCCATTTCTGTGTTACTGCATCGCGGTGGGCTTAGGTTGTTTATGAGTTGGACTGCCACTGATAGCAAGGTCCATAATGTATTTCACGCTTCTAAAAAGGTATTGTCAAGATGTTATACCCTCTCCAGCTTTGCCACCCTTGATGATGAAGGGGTTCCATATTAGTACTGGAGGCCATCCTTGATATGAGAGAGAGACACCTTCTGAGTATGCAGGATCGTGGGAATATCTGGTCAAGTGAGAGATTTTGCCATTATATACATGGGAGTCGTGGTGGAGATTTTACAAGATCCGTGAGTTGAGACAGCTGACAAGTACTCTGTGGAGGGGATGGACTGCCATGTCCCCATCCTATACATTTACTCTCGGGTGACTGAGGTTAGTTTCCCATCATTTGATCCCCTCGTGAGGGGCCTGGGACAGGAGTGTTCTCAGAGGATCATTGCTGCGCTGCTCGCTGTTGGTTAGCTCCGCACTGCGGCAGGTCGCTGGGTCTTCACCTTTCCAGAGTCAAGCTTCGTGAGAACTTTCTATTTTTAGAAAGTTAGGTCAGGCGGAAGCTGCTATTTCGGGCAGGGCACCTAGTGCAGTTATTCAGCTCAGATTCGACCCAGTTCAGTAGTTGATTGATTTGACGGAGAAATAAGGAGTAATTAATGAGTTATTAAATATTTAATAATTTGACTTTATAATAAAGTCACTTTATTGAAAAATTAAAATATTTAATTATTTGGCTTAGTTATAAAGTATTTAATTATACTTTATAATATATTATTAAAAGGTGACTTAATGAGTATTTATATTCATTAAAAAGGGGGACGCCAATGATTAATTATTTTTCCTAAGTCAAAAGAGCAAATTAAATCATTAATTTAAATGATTTATTAAAAGGGAGAATAGGTCGAATTTTCTCAAGGAGCAATATATACTCTTTACAGGCAAAATCGAACTATCATGTTATTATTCAATTTTGTCTTGATTTTGCTCTGAGCATTGGAGTTTGCAAACCCTATGGTTTCTGGCAAACGATCGTTTCTGGAGAACGAAAACTCTTCAGGAATCAGGCAGACTGAGGCTGTGAAATATCAGTTGAAGCTGGCACTTGGTGATTTCATTCAGAGATCACAGTTTGAGGTTATTGAGACATTCATTCAGTGAGAAGCAGAGAAAAACATCTTCCAGTTGAGGCGACTTCAGAAGAAGGATATAAATTGTGATCTGGCATCTTTTCCTTGGAGTCCGTACCATTATCTTTTCTGCTGCAGACTGGCCGTACCACTGTACCTGCAGGCCGTACTTTATTCTTTCAGAGATTTTTCTTCTGGCTTTCAGTTCCCGGCTCTCTGCTCTAGGCGTTGGGATTTATTTTGCATATCTGGAGATTTGGCATTGTTCTCAGAGTCTGGAGATTCTTAATTTCTTTAGCCGTACCATCCAGCATTAATTGCAGCCGCCACTTACAGAAAATCAGGTTTTTCATCAATAAATTCATTGTCTTTCATTACTAGCTCCATCTTTATCATTGTAATTGCTCTGGAAGTTGAATATATTGATGCGCCTTGGTTCTTGAGCAAGATTTGAAACATTTAATGCATTTATGTATTTTTTATGAATTTATTAAGCAATTCTAGAGAAATCGCAATTTTTCCTTTTGCCTGTAAAAACTTCAAAAACACAAAAAAAATCGAAATTTGCAAAACACAATACAAAAAAACAATCAGAGTTGAATCAGAGAACCATCAGGGTTCTGACATGATGGGTCAGAGAAGACATCAGCTAGGTCTTGGGTCCAGAAATTGGACAACTACTTGTCACTTAGGCCTATGCAGGAGGATGAGGCAATTAAATTTGCCACTTTACATCTGGACGGAGTAGCGCATGATTGGTGGCACCATGGCATGTATACGTTAGGCCATCATGCGGTCAATACCTATCAGGAGTTCACCAGCAGACTGATAGAGAGATTCGATAAGAAGGATCCAGAACTGTATTTCAGAGAGTTGGCTCAGCTCAGACAGACAGGCAGTTTGGATTCATACATTGGTGAGTTTCAGAGAGTGGCAGTCATGGTCACAGGGATTTCAGAACGGAGGCTCATCATACTCTTCATGGAGGGTTTGACAGAACCCATGAGAGGTTGGGTTAAGGCTTTTGACCCACCTACACTTCAGGAGGCCATGCGGAAGGCAAGGAGTATGGAGCTTGCTGCTCCGAAGAAACAATTTCAGCCTAAAACAAATAACTTGCCTATTGAGGAGAGTCATACACCAGTTGCAGAAACAAAAAGGAAACCAGTTGCAAGAATTGATGATGCAACTCGGGAGGAATGCAGGAAGAAACAACTTTGTTATTGGTGCAAAGCACCCTACAGCAAGGAGCATGATTGTCCTTTGAGACCGAAGGGCAGAGCCAACCGCGCCATGTGGGTTTACTATGATGATGACGAGTCTGATGATTCAGACCAGCAGGTTGTTTCAGAACATGCAGAGGCCGGAAATGCCTCTACGGAGTTTGGGCCCGATGCCAACTTATCCCCGTTGGTATTATCTACTAGTGTACAGGATGACTCATTCAGGTTCAGGGGATTAGTGGAAGGACAGCGATGTATTGCTATGCTCGACACTGGAGCCACACACAATTTCATTGATGAGGGCTTCGTCAGCAGATGTAGACTCCAGACAGAGGATTTCGCTGGATTCAGAGTTCGGGTGGCAGATGGATATACACTCACTTGCACTCGACGGATTTGTAATCTCACTCTCATGCTGACTGATTATGAGTTGCAGGCAGACTTTTATGTAGTCAACCTGGGTGGGATGGATTTCGTGCTGGGTATGAGATGGCTGCAGGACATTAGTGTGTTCACCCTCAACTTGCCTAAAATGGAGATGAGATTTGAGGTACAGGGCAAGAAATATGTGTTGAGGGGGATTACAGATGGCAGCCTTCGTTCTATCTCTCTCGTTAGTGGGAAGAGCGAGAAGGTAGAGCAGGATTTTGCGCAGACCAGGCATGGTTATGCTCAGTACCCCGGGGGTTCTGAGGCAGTCGTTTGGGATCAGCCTAGTGGTTTGGTTCCGTTTGTGACCAATCCATTGTTTGAGACAGATGTTATATCTACATACGACAATCCGCTCTTTGAGTCTGATATGGGTAACTCACCTGATCCTGGTCTTGAGCAGAGTAATGATAGCGTTTGGGATCCTACTAGTGCACTGGGATTTCAGACTCCACTCACGGAGGAGTATCACAGTGTGTATATGGTGCAGAGTGCATATAGCTTCATGATTAATCCGCATGTACACGATTTGTTTCAGGTGCACAGTTCTAGCATGCACGTGCTTGATATGTTGGATGATAGTATATCTCGTGCAGTTTTAGGGGGTAAGTGTTGCTTGTCGTTTGACTTGCCTCCTTCTGAGTTTCTTGATCCTATGCCGGACCGCACTGAGGTTAATAGGGAATGGTATTTTATTCTTGCTGAATCAGTTGTGGGAGTTACAGGAGTCCAGTTGTGGCCAGCAGGAACATTGTCCGGTACTATCCTTGGGATCCAGGTGGCGCAGTGCAGCGTATTTGCAGAGATTGCTTGAGGACAAGCAATTTCAGGGAGGGCGGACTGTCATGTCCCCGTTTTAGCTGACACTGTTTGTCGAGGAGTTAGCCTATAATTTCGATCCTCGTAGGCTGACAGGGTGTGCAGAGGATCATCGGAGGCAGTTACTCAGTGTTTGGTAGCTCCAGTTTGCTGTTGTGTCAGGTTGGGCCTTCGCAGAATCTTCCAGAGTGCATTTTTCAGGAACTTTCTATTTTTAGAAAGTTAGGTCAGGCGGAAGCTGCTATTTCGGGCAGGGCACCTGGTTCAACCTTTCAGCTCAGAATCGACCCAGTTCAGCAGTTTGATGATTAGACGGAGGAATAAGGGATATTTAATGCATTATTAAATATTTAATATTTTGACTTTATAATAGTCACTTTATTGAAATATTTAAATATTTAATTAATTTGGCAAATTATAAAGTATTTCTTATACTTTATAATATTGAGTTAATATTTGATAAGTGAATAAATTATAATTCACTTAAAAGGACGCCAATTAATTATTGTTTATTTCTCCTAAGTTCTAAAGTGAGAATTAAATCATTTAATTTAAATGATTAATTAAAAGAGCATTGGGTCGAATTTTATTGAAGAGAGTATATATTTTGCAGTCAAGACAAATCGAACCATTATGATATGATATTCTAATTTGTCTTTCGTGCTCTGAGCATTGGAGTTTGCAAACCTTAGGGTTTCTGGCAGACGATCGTTTCTGAAGAACGGAAACTCTTCAGAGATTAGGCAGACTGAGGCTGTGCAATACCAGCTGAAGCTTGCACTTGGTGATTTCATGCAGAGGTCACAGACTGGGCGTAATCTTCTATTCAGACAGAGATTCACAGTGATATTCATCAGGCAGTTAAGGCGACTTCATCAGAGGACTTATTTCAGAGGTCTAGCATTGTTTTCTTGGAAGCCGTACCATATTATTGCTTGCTGTACCAGGCCGTACCAGTCAGCAAAAAGGGCCGTACTTTTCATGGTCTCTGGAGAAAACGTCTTCTTGCATCAGAGTTTGGTGATTGGATCAAGGGCGCTTGGGATTATTGAAGAGTTTGCATTGTTTCTCGAGCCTGGAGCTTCCTTCAATCTTTCTGGCCGTACCATCATTAATTACAGCAGCCGCCATTAAAGAGAAACCAGGTTTTTCAATAAATTTATTGTATCTCTTTCCGATCTCCGTATTTATTATTGTACATGCTCTGGAATCAACAATAAATGATGCGCCTACTGTTATTGAGCAAAATATTAGCGTATATTATGTTCTAGAATTTAATTTGAATTTTCCAAGCATTATTTAGTAAAATCGCAACTTTTGATATTCCTCTGAAAACCTTCAAAAATACAAAAAAAACCAAAATTTGCAAAAACCTCAAAACTTCAGTTGGTTTTCGCTTTTGAGAACCACTGTGGTTGACACCGCAGTTGTCTTCTCATCCATCATGATAGAAAACAGCATGTTGTTCAGGAAGAACGCACGACTTTTGTCGGAAGTTTCATGCAAACCCTTTAGATAGTCCCAAATTTCCTTTGTTGATTTACCAAGTGGAATCTGAGGTAGTTGATCATCGGTAATTGAAAGTTTAATGAGCATCACTGCTTCATGATTGTGCTTGTCAAACTTTTCCTGGTCCTTACCCGCCATTGTGGGACGAGTAGTGTTGCCTATAATCATTTGATCAAGGTAGCAATATTCGAAGATGGTCATCATTCGCTACTTCCAAGTATTATATTTTTTGCCATTAAAACGCTGACTGCCTTCCAACATAATGTTGGTCAAAGAAGCCATCTTTACGCTTTTCGAGGCATGAAAAACGAGGCATTGAGAAGTTGCTGAATGCATGAAACCTGAGACACGAATTCCAATGCATAAACAAAGGTAGATTCAGGTACAAACTTCAGAAAGGATGAAGTACGATTGACACAAATCCCAAGGTAAAATTTTTAGAAGACCTAGAAAAATCTGAAGGCAACCCAGAAAAGGTCTTCAAAAACCCACCAAGAATTTACAATCAAAATAATTTTCGGCTTGAAAATCAAAGGGTTTTTCAAAAACCCTAGCCGCTACACCAAAGATCAGAAAAATGCAGACAATTTTCAAAACATCGTGTCAAAATGGAGCATGAAAACCCATGAATGAACATAATTTTTTTTTTGTGCCCTAGCCACGCAGAAGAAACTGAAAGTCGTGCTAGAAAATTTGTGGAAAATCACAGAGAAACGCCAAAAAAAAGGGGTGTCGCGCGCAGTAGACGAGGTTGCGGGCATAAACGACCCAAAAACAAGTCGTGAGGGCAGGAGAAGAAGATCGCGCGTAGGCAAAAATGGAGGTTGTCGACTGTCGTGTAGGAGAAATGCGTCGTGTGTAGGAAAAATTCCACCCGGAAATCCTTCAAAAATGCGCAAAAAACCCTTCGAAAGGTGTCTCGTGATTTCTAAATCCGCCTGCCTTAGAAGAAAATATGCCCAGAAACAAAATTTGATTTTGAAATTCTTCCTTTCAAAAAATTTTTTCCTTCAAAAATTCAAATTTAGAAATATTGCTCTGATACCATATTACGAGAAGTAATTGGTAAAAACATTGAATGTGTTAACAATGAGCGAAAATGCTCAATAAATAATATACAAGGATTTACAATAGAAGCAAGTTTCTAAAAAAAAACTGAAGAGAAGATAAAAAATGATCTTATCACTAGAATTACATTATATTACAACATTATTGAGCATTAAATAAATAATAAATATTATTTTAATACAATTAAATATTGGTTATTTTAAAATTTCAGAATTGATGAGTTTATGTAGGTAGGGAAAGATATTTGAAGTAAATATGAAATATTATATTTGAGAGATAAATCTTCGTACCAATTCTAGTTTTGAGGCGGGTCATTTTTGGAGGTTGATAGCTATAGCAAGGAATTGTTTAATTAATATAAAGGCATCAAACAGCCTTAATTTTCCCTATCGCAGCCTTATGAATGCATCCGGACCATTGCAGAGGTCACAAAGAAGGGGATATTGCACATTTGAGGAGTTCTAGGGTGAGTGGGAGTCTTCTTTCCTAGTTGCCAATTAACAATTGCTGAGTAAAGTGACAAAGAGACATTGCTGCTTCCTTGTGTGTTGACGTGGAAATTTAAGGAAATCATGGGAGTTTAAAAAGGTATGGGTCCTTAATTTTTGTTGCTACTTTCTTTAGAACTTGGAACATCACAAGGAAAGGTTACATGGCCATTTGGGAAGAAATAAAAGATTAGTCAAGGCTAGCACAAGAGTAATTAGGAGCCTTATCCAACCATCAAACTTCATTAAAGTCACTGCACATTATAAAAGGGAGTTTACAAATATTAAAGGAGCTGCTATATATGTTATACAAGCCTGCTGTACTTAGCAAGTACCATACCAATTTTATGTAACATGCGAAATCCCGATTTTCACCTTAAATAATAGTAAAATCCAGATATATGCAAATATGATTCCAAATCAATAATTTCCACATTTATTTCAGAACATAAGGTAGTTGCAAATTTAATCCCAAAACATAATCATATATTGAGCATGAAATTATAGGTAGAAAATATTAATACCTAGCATCATGGAATCTGAATGATGACTGATTTAATTGATCACTAACAATTCAAAGCACATATACAAACAAACAATCAATGATTCTGCAACTAAATTCGCTGGTCTAGGAAATCGTTGGGAAAGAACACAATTTGAACACGCTTATTATAGGCAATGATTCTAGCATCTGACTGTATCGATATCGGTGCGACCAAATCTCCAGAGTACGTGTCTTCAATATCGTGGTGTCTCTCAAGGAACTTGCTGCGATGACAATGAATGCGCCTCAAACTCAATGCATTTGAATGACGAAAATTACTCTAGTCATGGACCTCACGCGTTGTCGGTCTCCTGGAGGTTCGAGGAAAGACAAACACCCGTTCTCCTAATCTGATAATGATTCCAGCTAATCTACTGCTCCGTGCCTTGTCGGGATTGATTGATGGGTATCGTTGTGCGCTTGTGAGAGCTCTCAGGATTGGCACCACATGGCTATCCTGCTATTATGAGTGTCTCCTTCAATGATCAGGCCCTCCTGCAATTTACGAATAATCCTTAGTTGTTGGCTGAAAATGAATAATCCTTAGTTGCTGGCTGAAAATGACGGAGAGCAAGATGGAATGGCAGAAGTGAAGAATGTTGACGCAAACCCACTGACAGTGACTATGTCTTGCTAGGATCTTGACCAGCTACGCTGTCAAATATTCGTGCCTTCATTCCATGATCTCCATAATGCCAACATTCACCATAAATAGTTGCTAATGAGGAGATGTCAGCCAGAAACATTATTCAAATAGTAAATTGCCTTCGAAGGTCGACCCAGATATAAAATACAATTTATTTAAATTTAAATGTTATTAATAATAATTTAAATTTATATTATATTATTTATTTAATATTATTATTATTATTATTTTTAATATTATATTATTATTTAATATTATATTATTAATATTATTTTTCCCGCCAATTGGGACTAGGTCCCAAAATGGGGACATGACATTTTATACTTGCTATATATCTCTTGGAGCTTGGGAAAAATTCTATGATGTGTGGCGTGCATTCACAGGCATACATTATGAGATCTCATGAGTCTATTTGTTGTTGGCGTCATCATCTCTATTCTTGGTGTATGGTCTGAAGGGGCTTCTCGAACAATCTGCAAGTAGTTCATACAGATTGTAATTAATACCTTGCTCCTACAGACATTGGGAAGTTTCATTTAGTATTGATAAAGGTTGGGGAATATTTCTGAAACAATTTTCTGTTCTTATTTCTCAAACCAGCATGTCTGTCATTTATGTCCTTGAATTATATACTTGCCAACTATTTGCAGAATTGACTCTTCAATGTTAAATTGGAATTACGAATGGAATATCACAACTTGAAGGCCTGAAGTGAATTATTCAAACAAGAAAAAGATTCATATAAACCATTGCATATGAACTATTGACGGAATGTCTGTTTGCAAGAAGACCTGAAATTCAAAATTTTTGTATACAAATTAGCCCTGGACATTATAACAATCAAGTGGAAATAAAGACCATCCAGTTGCATATGCTAGCCAAAAATTATCATAAAAAAAAAAAAAAAAAAACTACCACAAAGAGAGGCATTGGCTATGGTTTATGTACTACAAAATTTCATACACTATCTCTTAGCTACTCCATTTCTATTCTTTACCGATCATGAGCCACTTAATATTTGATGAATAGATTAATATGTAATGAGCCGAATCAATTTTTTCCTTTTTATTTGAGCAGTTCAACAAATAAATACCCGTTAAGGTTAGCTCAATCTGAAATCCAGCAATTGAAAGGAACTCTTAACCAAGAATGCGCACTCAATCTCAGGATGAGATTGAAGTTGTCATATGGTAAGAGGGTCGTTAGTGATAACTTTGAACTGAAGCAAAACTGAAAGGAAGCTCTACCACTTATTTAGCGGGAGCGATTACAATGAAAGAAAGAGTTTCATCCGCTAAAGGCAGGCATCCACTTGTTCAGTGGGAAGAGAGAGAGATACAGAGTTATTTATTTTCCTCCTTGGCGGTAAACCATCCAAGAATTTAAGAGTGTTTGTTCATTTATCCTCTCTGGCGGTAAACCGTCCAAAGATCATTAAGTTTGCTGCTCTAAACTAAGGAGACTGCAGAATATTAAAATGACTGAAATAGTACTACTATTTGTAGCCTTACAATGCAACAATCTGCAGATTACAGTTGGTACAAGCTGATAAATGAAGCAATAACTGATTGAGTGTTGTTCTAACTGTTTGCCTCAACAATAATTGAAGGAACCACACAAAAACTTGAACTTTTTGGAAGTCTGATATAAAAACCAGCAAACTGGAAAATACAGATCAGCAACATAGAGACCCACTAAAATACTCACAACTCACTCAATACTTGCCAGAATGACATGAGACTTGATGCAAACGAAAGCTAGGATGATGACAATGAAGACTAGACAAAGAAACAACTGACAAATTGAAGTATTTTTTTTCTAAACATTTGCCAGGCAAAACAGAATAGTACGGCCTCAAGAAATGTTCTACCAACAAGATAAAATCCAAGACACCTCTAAAAAATCTGCAACTTGGCATAGAGGGGCGCCCAAGGCTGCAAAACTCAACAATCCAATACCTAGAACAATACAAAATTCCTACAATGAGATCAGAATAAAAATCTATTTCAGCAAAACCCTAATCAGCAAATGCAAAACTCACAAATCTCTAAAATCTCCACTTTGATGCTCTGTCTGTTAGTCTGAATGAGAAGCAGTCTCTGAAAACTTAGCTAGGTGCTATCATCCAAGCACGAAACCAAGCGAAGGAACTAGGAGGTATGCATCCCTCGAAGTAAGCTCTGAAAGCATTTCAGCAGCATAACAATATGATAAGCAACAATAGATAATCCAATTGAAGGCCAAGTCTCTTATTTATAACTTTTTTGTCTCCAAATTCAAATCTTCTTTTCCCTCCAATTAGGGTGCCTAAATGAAATTCACTTTTCACCTTTTCTCCAAATTTCATTTGCATTTCATTTCCAACCCATATGTAGAAATATAATTTAATAAAATGCAAATATATCACCAAAAGGCGTCCAAGATAGACTTAAGTGAAATATTCAATAACTTGCAAATATTTCACTTAAAGATTTAAGTGAAATATTTAATTAAACTCAAATGTCTCCAAGCTAGGCGTCCCCTTTTGCCTTAGCACATATTTCACTTAAATATTAATTCATCAAATAAGGCCTCCAAAATGTTTAATTAATAAACATTATAAAAATCACTTATCTCCCAAATCATCCTCCATTCCTTAGCCAAATATTTTTCACTTAAAACATTATTTTTCATCAAATATCAAACTTGCCAAAATAATCACCTCAAATGCTGGAGACCACTGCTCAAGCTGACTTACTAGAAATAGCCATTGCACTGAACTGCTGAACTGCTGCTAAAAATAGCACTGCCAAAAATAGTACTTACTAAAAATAGCATACTGCTAAAAATAGTAAGTTTTTCCAAATTCATTTTCTCCACATTTTGAGTAGTCGTCGCAACTTACTAAAAAAAGTAAGTCCGGAAAAGTCATCTGATTCAGTTGCATGTCACACCATCGCGAAGCTCTTTGAAAACCCAGAAGGAATCAAGAAGCCAAAAACGCAGCCGAGAATGCAAGTCAATATCCTGTCGTGCATGTTACCTCATTGCGAAGCTCTCCAAAAACCCATAAAACTTCACTAGACATGCGTTATAAACTCTCGCATGCAAGACCTCAAAACCTCCTCTGAAAGTGGAAACCCTAATTTTCATTTCAGCTTTAGCCTACGAGTTTCCGGAAATAGGCTAAATCCAAACGAAGAGTGTAGGGCTAAATTGGGGACATTACATAATAATTCAAGAGAGAATCTAGAGATGGCTGCTGTTGTTTCAAGAGTTTGATTTCAAAATTATGGTACTCTATCCACTTTCTTTTGCTACCATAATGAGAGACGCTTGGCCCTTTTTCTTCATGAGATTGCCACTTTTAGGCATAAATCTCTTCATGGAGGCCCAAGAGCCACTAGATTGATTACTATCTGCTTTCAACCAGTCACAAATGTTGGACATGTTAAGCACACTTTGGATACTATTGGTTCATGTACAAAAGGGGGCAAATTGGTGGTCTACTATTGCTAAGGTTCTTTGACACCTTAGCTGCCATTCCAATGGTCATGGTTCCATCTCTTTGCAACATCAAGGACCCTCTAGCACTCCTCTTACAAAACATAGATATTAGGGGCAAGTTCACTTTACTAGTTTCTTTTCTACCACCAATGGTTGTTTGGCCCTGGCTGTTAGGGAGGTTCTGTGCAAAATGGACTACCTCCTAGGATTGTCTAGCCAACCCCCCTTATGCTTTGACTTTACTCAACGAGTATTCTCATATTTTGCATTGATACTCTTACAATGATTGATGATAATATCATTGGCTCCTCCAACACATTCTAGAGAACACTTGCCAATTTTCTCTTCCTATTTAGGTGGTCTTACCCCAGCTTGTTTATTTCTTTTTTTTTCTTGCTTTTTTTTCCCTTATTATGTTTACTCTTAGTTAGGGCCCTCTTTTTGCTCTAGTAATTTGCTATCATAGCAGATGTTGTTCTAGTCCCTTTGACCTTTTCTTGCTCATTCATGGACATTAATATGACTTCTTTCTTTGCTTCATAAAGGGGATATTTTACATCTTTCTTGTGTGATTTGAGCTCCCATATTCATTTTTTGAAATTTCTGTGTTCAGTGACTATCTTTTGTAGTGCATATGAAAGAAGATAACTAAGAAAATTGTTTCTTAATGTGAACATTTTTGTGCATTTTTTGATGCTTGATGCAAACATTTTCAAATCCATAGTAATAAACAATGCATGAGAATAGTAGGGGAATCAAATTTGTATTTTAAGCCATTCATAAAAGCAGCACGATGAAAGAATATATAGAGAAAATTCAAGATTTCAAACTTAAGCTATATTGATCAATTGTTTCTCAAATTGTACAGGTTGAAATAAATATCCCAGAGCTTAACCCTGATATGGTATGAGGTTTCATAAGCATATGGCATAGTGACATTTGTAGAAAATATAATCTTTATTTGGTTTTACTTAAAACCTCAAGTGGGTGACAGGATGTCTATAGAATTGGCACACTGATGGAGCTTGTACGAGTAATTGCGCTGACTTTTGCAGATGATGGAAAGCGTGTCAAGGTAGCTTGGGAAATGAATACAGTTTTCATAAAGAATAGAAAGAGGGTTGATAATTTCTCAACTTGTTGCACATTTTTCTCTGACTAAGACTTTTTACCACTTGTTTTGTCGCAGGTATGTGTCCAAGGTTCCATGGGTGAAGGTGTGCTTGTAGGGATGCCACTGCAGCTAGCTGGAACCAGGAAGATATTAGAATTCATGGATTGGGGTGAATATGGAGCGAAGGGAACATTCATTAAAATTGGTTCTATAGGTTGAGACAAAAGCAAGAATTTCAGTTTTGAGTTACTATATGTTTTGTTGTAAATATAAATAGATTTTGCGATAAAGCATTCTAAACAAGCAAGGAACTACAAAGAATATGTAGTCATATAACAGTTGAGTGCACTTGTTCATATTTAGGGCAATGTAACTCTATTTAAGGAATTCCCCTTTTATCTTAATGCGTTCTTCTTGAGGAGTCATGTGAGCATAACATCATCTGATCCAGATTTGATAAACACTGTGGCTGACAATTCGCTAAATTATAGGTACTTAATGTGTTAGGCATTGAACTGGAGAAAAGGAAATGACAGAATGAACATGTATCGTTCTGCAATATAAATGAAACTTTATTGAAACTAGGAGTAATTTACAAGAAGTTAGCAATCTCTGAAAAGAGATGTGAAGCTAACGTTGGTTTGTTACATTACAATGAAAATTCCTTTATATATATTTTTGGTTGGAAATGAGCAGTCTCAAAATAGAGATCAAAGCAATTCACCCTGGAATCTGAAAAATCATGCGAAAAGCATTCTGCCAAGAAGTTGAAGAGGATCTATTCCAACATGAAACTCATTGAAACACACAATTTTTGTTTCCTATTTTTTCAAGTTCTATAGATTTGTGTATTTTGAGAGTTTTGGATCTTTTGCTGTGGTTTGTTGAGGGTTCAAAGTTTATGAGACAAATTTGTACACCATTCAATGTTTTCATCATGTTGTACTTGTCCTAAACTTTTCAATGCTTTTTAAATGAGGTCATTTTGTTGGAAATGTTGTCATTGATGTCAAATTGTCATTGTTGTCAAACACCACAAATCGTGCAGATATAACCAAACAAGATACAAAGAACATGGATCATTCAAGTTCATTCAATCAGTTCATATCAGTTCAAAATATATTATTGAAGAAAAGAATATCATAAGACACAAGTGTTGTGATCAAAGCTAATTACAATCATGAAGTTTGCAGAGGTTAATGGAGTTGGAAATGATCAAGAAAGCATCAAGAAATTAATGGAGTCTGTTGTTATTAATGATTGCTGAGATTGATGAAATCCTACAGATTGCAGTCATTAATGTCAAATGAAGAACATGGTATATTCAGTTTGAAGATCATGGTATGATGTATATTGATTCTGGGATAAAGGTATCCCAAGATGGCGAATTAACTGATCCGATGGTGGTGTAACGTGATAAGCCGGTTGCGGGATGGGATTCAATGTTGGAGTTTGCTGGTTCCATGTTGAACTGAGTTTTTGCATATGATTGTTTGTCGTGGCCAAGCCAGTGTATAGTGTGGGGCCAGTTATGTTCTGCCCTAAGCCTTGACTCACTTCGACAGCTTTAGCATAAGCTTGATTCATATTAGCCGGAGTGGGGGGAGATTTCACAAACATTGCAGTCAAGGGATCCAAGGCTGAATAGTAGTTTTCCCTGGCATCAGGAACAACGTAGGGAGTACGTAGCCTTGTGAGAGCCTTCTGAAATCTATTGTTGAACGCATGGATGGGCTCTTTGTCCTGCCTTCTCACTTCTGTGAATTGGTGGAAAAGTTCTACAGGAGTAATGGGAATACCAAACTTCTTGACGAATGCCTCCTTCATTTGTTCCCATGTCTACATATGCAATTTGCCTATTGCGTAGGTGATCTTCGAACATTTTGATGTGGTCCTCGGCGGTACGATTAACATCATGGACTTGGAACTTCGTGCATAAATGCTTTGGATTCTTCGGCATGTCATGGTAGTCAGCGAATTCAAGTGGAGACGGGTTGGTAACCAACCAAGTAGCACCATTTGGAGTGGGCTGACCTCTCGGTTGAGCCATTGCTTCAATTGGTTGTCGCCTTTGATAAACAATAAGTTGGGCTGGCTGTTGTTGAGGTGTAGTAGCCTGGACTGGTTGTTGCTGCTGAATGAACACCGGTGCAGTAACTTTGATTTGATCTTGATTGAGCAAACCTTGAAGCACTTGGTGAAGTTCTGAACAAACTTGGAATTTCTTCTCCACTCGTTTCTGCTCTACTTGACTGAACCTCTACACTTGATGGAATTCCTTCACTTGTCTTGACTTCTTCGCTTGAATGAACTTCTTTCTTCTTCCTTGATCGAGTAGGTAGCTCTAACTCCACAAACTCTTTGGATGAACTTGGCGTGTACCTTAAAATTATTTTCAACTTATCTGGCGAGAACAAACTGATACGATCCAGGATGTAGCTGATTACTGGCGAGGTGTGGGAGCAGGAGCGAGTGGTTGTCTTTGATTCAACAAATCCCTTTCAATAGCAACTTGGATTTTGATGG
>VDFB02126209.1:0-11710 GCA_007258455.2 Sequoia sempervirens
TTGATGTTGAGTCATGTTATAGAAAGAGTGGCTTGTGATAGGGGCTGAAACCCTAAATGGTTCTCTGGGTAACCTATCATAGGTTTTATAATCCAGTGGAAACCTAACTAATGTACTAGGGGTTGGGTAGTATTAAACATTAATTTAGATAAATGTATGCCTTGCCTATTTCCTTAATAATTGTTTAAATTGAGGAAAGGTTTAGAAGGCCTAGAATGGCTAAGTTTCCTATCTTGTCTTCTTGAAAGATGGAATGACTCCACACTAGTTTGCATAGGGGCTGGGAATCAGTAGAGACTACCAGGGTAACTCTTGGAGAGGGCCAGTAGTCTAAGAAGATTTAATAGGGTAACCTATCCTGACTGTGTGATGACACTCTTTTCCTATTACATGATTGTGTCTCTTGTGGTGATTTATCTCTAGTTGTATTTTTTGGCCTCTGGGAGTTTGTTCGCTATGATTTTGACATTGTTATGTCATTATGTGAATGTAAACCAAGTAAATGTATTGTTCTATCTTCTTGTTTAAATGATTTGTGGACCCATCATTATCTCCTAGCACAGAGGGAGTGGACCTTTGGGTTTCACGTGATAGGGAGGAAACCGTGCTATTACCTTCATTGGATAATCTTATAGATGATACTAGACTTGTAGCAGGTTCCAGTTACTTCATTGTTCATGACACTGGATACAAAATGTGTTTGTGGACATGGATGTTAGATATGATGTGATCATTACCCTCTTTGTATGTTTACCTCATGTGTATGAGTGTACTCTTGTATCAACATTTTTATGTAACGAGATTTATGAAAATATCACTTGTTCTAATCTAGGTATATAAATATCTTGATTGTATCAGTTTATTAAATTAGATCGTTCATGAATATGTTATGTACATATGTGTTATGACTTTATTATTTTATTGTGATTTTCTTATTTATAATGTTTAAGTAATGTCATCTTGGAATCCTTAAGATAGTTATGTAATCAAATGACTTTTAAAAAAATAAAATATTCGGTTAATTTGTTCTTTACACTTTGTTTTAATGGAATCCTTGGTGGGGCATTACAGATTGGTATCAGAGCCAAGTTCTAACACTAGGTACTCTAGTTTTGTGAGCCCATTAGGTTGTCTTTGATGTTAGATTTTGTTGATGTGTTTTCATGTTTGTTTTGTTTGTGTTATAACAAGACTTGTCCTTGATTTTGTGTAGGATCATGCCTAGATATCGTGGTAGAGGTCATGGTCGAGGCCAAGGTGGTGGCCGTGGGCCGAACCACTAGGTTACTCCCCCTCAAAGCTCTCATGTGACCGAATAGGAAAAACAGTTGGGTCCTCAGTTGGATCAGTCGAGCGGGGAATAGATCCTGGAATAGCCAGAGGTAGATGGAGCATAGTTACACCCTCTACTGGAAGAGGTCCTTGCCTGACTTGGACCTAGACAGGAAGTGGAATAGGAGGTGGTCATGGAATGTGATAGATCTCCGAGGAGAGTTGATGATACTGTGCAGCAGGATTCCATTATTGTTGGGCATATGCGAGATTTGTTGAGGGCACAGCCTCCTACATTTGATGGCACAGGTGGTGGTTTAGAAGCAAAAAATTGGTTGTGTAGATGTCTAAATTTGGACACTTAATTTATCCAAATTCATCCCCTTTCGTCTTATTTTCGTTAATTAAGTAATACTATTATTATTTAATTAATATCTTTGATTCTGCCAAATCCCTAAGGTATTTAATCAATAATACCTTATCTCTTTAATCTTCCTTCCATCAAATGAATTAAGTAAATATTCCATTTATTTAATTCCCTTCATGTCACATCCTCCATCATTTTTATCTAATCTTAATCCTTCTTCTAATCCCATAATTAGGATGTGCACATGCCTAATCCTTGATTAGGATGTGTCACATCCTCCAACTTTTGCAAGTTGGCCTCTAATCTCTCTTAGCCACCTAACCCTCATCTAATCCTTCAGTACTCTTCCCATGCGATCTTTGACTTGTCATCAAGTCACATGTGAGAGATCCTAACCCTCTTCTAATCTTCATTAATTGATAATCAAGTACTTGCACAATCCTAATCACCTTTAGTCAGCTCTCCCCATCCCCAAGGGAATTTTTAATTCCTTTTTTATTTTATCTAGGCTCCTCTCTTCCCCATGTGAATTTTTTAATTCACCTTTTTAATCCCAATGCACCCTTTAGAATTTAAAATTCTTTCCCATCTCCCCATAAATATATTTGAGGAATTTTTAATTCCCCACTTGTCCTCTCACCCACATGGTGACAAGGACCTCCTTTATGAGGAGATCTTTTCCAATCCCAAGGTACTTTGTACCCCTCTCCATGTCATGTCCTTCTCCTTCCACCTCATGTCCACTTCACCTTTTGGGGCTATCTCACATGCCACATGTCAGGATGTGAGGGCTTGTGAGTTCTCAACTCACCTTAGCCCTACATCTTGATATTTGGTGGATCAATCTCAATCGTCCATTTCCCCTAGGATTTCCCAAAAATCCTATAAATACCCCCTCTTTTCTCTCATTTTGGGGAGATCATTTGTGCTAGCCAAACTCTTGCAATTTTGTTTCTCAACTCTTACTTAGCCATTTTTTTGTGTTCATCCACTTGCACTCATCTTCACATCCTCATCTAGCTTGCATCTTGCCATCCAAGGAGCATACACATCAAAGATCGAAGGGCCAACCAAAGGATCGACTCAACGCAAGGTATAAAGTTCCATTTTGTGGCTTTGTCTTGTTTTGATTCCAACTTAGGCTAATCTTGAAGTGTAGGTTGTTTTAAGTTGTTTATTTGCACTCTTTTACTTGTTGCTTGTCTTCTAATGCTCTATTTCGACCTATCACATTTCTGGCACGCCCGGTGGGACCCACAAACGGGTCTATTTTCTTCATGTTTTCTATTTTTTGCATTTTTCAAGGTCCAGGTTACAGAGTGGCGGACTGGTCCTCTTAATGGCGGTGGTCCTCTACTTGATGGTAATTTGGTCCTCGATGGCGGGTGAGGTCTGGAGTAAGCGGATTAGTCCTAGTCGGTGCGGATTGGTCCTAATTCGATGTGGTAGTCCTAGTCAGTGGTGGATTGGTCACATGGTAAGCGGTGGTCACGGAGTGGCGGTTGTCCTAATAGTCAGTGGGCCTATCCGGTCTGATGGCGGATTGGTCTAATTCGATGTAGTGGGTGGTCCTAATTGATAGCGAGATTGGTCCTAATTAGGTAAAGCGAGGCTGGTCCTAATTAGTGGCGGTGGTCCTAATTGATGGCGGATTGGTCACGGGTGGCGGATTTGTCCTAATTGATGGCGAGGAGCCTGTCAGTCACGATGGCGGATTAGTCCTAATTCAGTGGCGGATCTGTCCTAATAGAGTGGCGGATCGGTCCTTCAGAAGGTAAAAAATTCAAGTTTTCCCGAATTGTCTTTTGGTAAAATAGGAACATAGTTTAATTAAAGGGGTGTCAATAAACCTTGCTTGGCGTGTTTGGGAAGGCTATTTGACATATCCAATCCCCTTGCGCCATTTGGCGATCCTGGGTGAAGAGAAATCGTAGCTTTCCAAGTCCTTTTGAGTCACCCCTCTTTTTCATTTTCTTAGTGGGACCTGCTTGGGGATTTCATCACCCCAAGGGACGATTCCAACCACACGTACCGACGGGGTATATAAAGGGGGGAGAGCGAAAGCTATACCTCAATCCAACCACGTTGTAATTGGTGAAGTGTCGGGATGACATGAAGAGTTGGTCCGAGCCTCTAGTATCTCGCTAAGGTTCCCGACTCACGCTTGTAACGGGTTGGTGTTCACGGTTTGGGCCTCACGTACCGTGCGTATATCGAGGACTCCTTAGCAACCATGTTTATCCTAGAGTAGAAGAATTTGTTGGCCATACCCATCTCTACTAATCTTAGGGTTGTGTTGTCTGAATTGTCTTTCTTGTGCAAAACCAGTCATTATTAGTGTTTGCTATATTTTGGGTCTTTTGCCTAACCCATCCATCAAAACATCAAGCCTAAACTTATCCTTTTGGTGGACTTGTCCTTATCCTTTGGCGGACCTGTCCCTGTGCAGTGGCGGATTTGTCCCAGTGCAGTGGCGGATCTGTCCCAGTGCAGTGGTGGATTGGTCCTGACAGAGTGGCGGACCTGTCCCAGTGCGGTGGCGGATTTGTCCTACTACAGTGGCGGATCTGTCCTAGTGCAGTGGCGGACCTGTCCCAGTGCAGTGGCAGACCTGTCCCTGTGCAGTGGCGGACTTGTCCTTATGCAGTGGCGGATTTGACCTTCTGCTCCTTCTTCCCGGGGCCGCCATTTCCACACCATTTACCTGATTGACTCCGTTCAAAGGCAATTCTTCTCAGTTTTTCGTGCTCTTTCCGATGATATATACCACTTCATACTTTTGAGAAGTTGGTCGGGGCACCCTTTTCTTCACCATCTGCCTCCTCAAGGGGGGCATACCCTACCATTCTCATCCGTTTACTCATTCCGAGTAAACGTTCATCCATTTAACACATCCTTTCATCATTCTGAACTCTTGTTCTGTCATTCCGATCATCTGTTTACTCGTTACGAGTAAACGTTCATCCATTTAACACATCCTTTCATCATTCTGAACTCTTGTTCTGTCATTCCGATCATCCGTTTACTCATTCCGAGTAAACATTCATCCATTTCACACATCCTTTCATCATTCTGAACTCTTGTTCTATCATTCTGATCATCTGTTTACTCGTTCTGAGTAAACGTTCATCCATTTAACACATCCTTTCATCATTCTGAACTCTTGTTCTGTCATTCCGATCATCTGTTTACTCGTTCTGAGTAAACGTTCATCCATTTCACATAGTCCCTTTCATCATTTTGAACCCTCGTTCTATCATTCTGATCATCCGCTTACTCGTTCTGAGTAATCGTTCATCCGTCCCAATCAACCATTTTCTCATTTTGAGTATTTGTTCATCCATTTCTATCATCCATTTCTCCAATCAAATCATCATTTTCCCCATCCAAATCCCCTAAACTTTGTCTCGGGTTATTATCCAAATTGACCTAAGTATCTGATCTGATCATCATCATTAACATCCTCTTAGGATTGTCATCCATCCTAAGTTAATCATCATCGTCGGCCCAATCAATCCATTTTCAATCTCAAAGTGGATTCGGTGCCGCAATCATCCATTCATCCTTTAATCCGATCAATCAGTATCCTAAGTCATCTAAGATAATCTTTGAACGGGATTTGTAGTCTCTTTCATCATCCATCAGTCGATCTTATCAATCAGTCATCGATCAATCTTATCCAATCCAATCCAATCCAATCCAATCCAATCTCATCCCTGTCCAATCACCTTCGACCCAATCAATCTACTTCCATCTCGAAGTAGATTCGGTGTCATAATCATCCTTTGATAATCCAATCCGATCATCAAAATCAATCCCATCGTATCATCCAATCATCCTAATCTTAGCTTTAATCCAATCCTAATCTGAGCTTGTCCTAAATCCTGATTTGAGCTTTAGTCCAATTCCATCCAAAATCTTTCATCCATCATCTTTATCCTTTCATCATCATGAATTCTTATCCTCCATCAATAGTGGTCAAGGGAAACCCTAATTACGTCGATGACGATAACGAAAGTCTTGTTGATCAAGAGGTATACGGCATAGATCCCCTTGACACTATCATTGCTAGTAAGCTTTCTCTACCCACCTTCCAAAATACAATCACCCCATCGAGTTATCCCATCATGACTTCATCTATGCCTAATCACACTCCTTATGCTACCTTTGACAAGGGATGTCCATCATATCCATCATATCCTTCATCTACATCATCCTCTTATCCAACACCTACATCCTCTTATCCTAGCCTGCCATCACAATACCCTCATCCTAATCCCTCGTCCACATCCTCCTATCTTAATCCTTCATCCACATTTACCCACTACCCTAATCTCCCATACCAATCTTCTCACCCTAATCCTACATTCGCACCTTCCTATTCTAATCCAACATCCACACCAACCTATCCTTACCCTAATCCAACATCCGCATCTCCCTATATTAATCTGCCACCTCAATATACCCATCCTCATCCACCATCCCCATACCCTTACTACAATCCACCACCCGCCTCCTTGAGTCCTAATTCACCATGCCAATACCCCTATCTTAACCCTTCACCTAATCCCCCATCTATTCCGAGTCCTACATCCAATCCCATTCCCCTATCTAATCCTAGCCCACCAATCCCTAGTCCTAATCCCCCACAAATCCATAAACCTTCATCCACTCCCACCTCGCCATCTTAGCCTAGCATATCCAAGTTTCTCCAAGGACTTATAACAAAGGAAACATCCCCCACTCCACACATTGCAGTCATGGAACCATGCCATCCCAACCTGTCATCCATGGTCGTTAGTGACGAGACCCTTCTCCATCCAACACCTATCATTGACAATACCATCACATCCTTTGAATCTACTGAGTCCCCATCTCCTACCAACACATCCTCTGAATCCACTGAGTCCCCATCTCCTACCATCATCTCACGGTCCAGCAGGTCCCCATCTCCTACCATCCCGCATCCTCTAAATCCACTTGAGTCCCCATCTCCTACCATCCCACATCTACCAAATCCATTGAACAACCACCCCTACTTCGAGAGCCGTCGAACCTATCAACGACACCCAAATCCAATCCACTTCTTCCATTCCTAGTATCCATTCCCAGGAATATCTTGAATCCTCCATCCTTCCATCTTCCCCACTTGAAGAGTCCCCCCATGACTCCATTATCATGCTTCCCGCACACGATGAGTCATGCCAAGAGCCTGATCCAAAGCATGCCAACATATCCCCTCCTCCAGATCAAGATCCTACCATCCCATCTAGTCTACCGCAAGATCACAGTCCCCCATCCATTCCATCCCATGATCCTCTTGACATTCAAGATTCTACCGCTCCATCTCCATCTCCATTGTATGAGCCTACTACCACAAAATCAGATCCTATCATATCCCCTACTCCCTCTCCAGATACAACCCATCCAAATGCTGCTATCCCATCATCTCCTTCTCAGGATCCCCCATCATCGCCTAAAAATGCTATCCCCACACCGCTTGCATATCCCCTTGGTACTCTCACATTCTTCCATGGTGGCCTCCCTTGCGTATTAGGTAAAAACATAAAGGTATATACCCACCCATCATCCCCCACCTAATAATGGGACTCAAGATCATGTTTTCGTAATAACAAATATCCTACAATGGATCGTGATGCTCAAGAACATGAACTATCAAGGAAAAGGTCTAGGCCTTCACAAGCAAGGTATTTTAGAGCCCATCCAAGTCAAAGAACAAATCTACATGCAAGGTCTTGGATCTATTTCCCAAGACCCACAATCTAAAGATGTTGGTACAACTTCTAGACGTCCTCAACAAGCCTTCTCCAAAAGAATTTCTGGCTTTGCCCATCGCTCCACCAAATCATATGTTGCCATCCCTCCTCCTCTATCGTATCACCTCAAAACAACCGTTCATATTCCTCCTTCATCTGCTCCATCCATTTTGGGTCCTTACATCCCTCCATCCACCATCTCCCATCCTTCATTCACTCTATCCATCTTGGGTCCAGATATCCCAAGATCACCTCCTCCATCTCATCCTTTCACCCATCCAACTTAAGTATCCATGTCATCCATCATATAAACATCACTCACATATCCCATAATCAAGATTAACAAAGGCACATACCTAAACATCCTCCATCTACACATAATCCTCATCATCTTACCTCCATTGCTCCACATTGTCCATCCCCTCACACCCATCACATTGCTAATAAATGCACTTTGGATGCTAACATAAAAATGCATAAATCTAAACATCCACATGAATCCAACGCTTCCCATGACCCCTCTAAAAGACATGGTAAAGAAAAGAAAAACAAAATCCCAAATCAAAATCAAATCTATAGCTCGTGAAAGAGCTGCAAGAAAGCAAAGATCAAAACCATGTGGATCCCAAAGAAAAAAGATGCAATGCCATCAAATGAAAAATCTGTAAGAACATCCAAAGTTGCTAATCCAAAAGCTAATTATACACCCCTTTCATCTCCTAAATCTGTTTTGGGTCCCTATGTCCCGAAATTCACTATTCCATCTCCTCCATTATCCCCACATTCTCCATCCAATAGTCCCCTTATCTTTTCACATCCGTCACCACATGTGCCAATGTTGGTCCTGAACTCATCTCCCCATCATGTATCCACCCCATCATTCTATCCATACCATTTCCAACATCCCACCCATTATCCCCTGTACCTTCCCCATCAAATCCCTCTCATTTATCCTCTAGCATAATCCATTTATCCTAAGGTTGTACCAACATCCAATAGTGGGTTCGAACATGAGGTCTTAATACCTCGTATAGAACTTGATGCTTGAGTCCTTCATCCATATCCTTATCGCATGTCTTCTAAATCCATTTATTCGCCTCCCTATCCTTATCCATCTCCTTCTGCATACTATCCAAAAAGTCCAAAAAGTCCAAAAATAAAAATCAAATAAAAAATAATAATAATAAAATAAAATAGTAAAGAGAAATAAATCCATCCCGGGATGGTGAAAACTTTGAAAACAAGTGCCTTGGATAAGTACCATGATGAAAACCTAATGAACAAGCATCATGTGTAAATCCCTATCTATCCCTTTTCACACTTGGGGGCAGCTTCTTGATATGCATTCCCTCTCCATCCGCTATGCTCTTTGTTACGCTTTCTCGGCTATGCACCTATCTTCTTCCTATACATCATTTTCATCCATCCCTCCACCCTATCGCCAAGCGCATACACATCCTGTTTGGCATATCTCACTTATCTCAATCCTTCCATCCTCCTTGTGATCTTGATAATAATGGGGCAAACATATAAGCATGCTTTGGGCACCTCTTAGCATACATCTCCCTCATCTGCACACTATCCCAACTGTCATTCGCACTCGTCTACCTTCCTGATCCACCCGTCATGCTACCTTCCATATCCCTTCCTTATCCATGCATCCTATCTTCATCCATCTCACTCTTTTATCTTCCCATCCACTTGTCTTCCATCCTTCATTCCTCCCCGCACATGACATATCTAGAGTGGGGGCATCTATCTTCCTTTTCACTATAGTCCTTGGAGACATCATTCATCCTGTCCAATCACATCCTTGCCATCTCCCCATCCTTATCTTCCTGTCCAATCACATCCTTGCCATCTCCCCATCCTTATCTTCCTATCCAATCACATCCTTGCTATCTCCCCATCCTTATCTTCCTATCCAATCACATCCTTGCCATCTCCCCATCCTCATCCTCCTATCCATCCATCAAAACACTCCCTTTCATATCCCCATCTTTGTCTTCCTACCAATCCCTTGTGTCTTCTCGTCCTTGTATTCTTATACATCCAAACCTTCCCCCTTATCATTCTCCATCCATCCTGGCATCTATCCATCCATCTACCTGGCCAATCCCCTCTTTTCATCCTTCATCCTCCCCCCCCCCGGCGGACCCGTCCGGCAGCGGCAGACCTGTCTGCTCCCGGCAGCGGCGGACCTATCCAGCGGTG
The DNA here is from genome assembly GCA_007258455.2 of Sequoia sempervirens. NCBI lineage: Eukaryota > Viridiplantae > Streptophyta > Pinopsida > Cupressales > Cupressaceae > Sequoia > Sequoia sempervirens. The sequence continues at coordinate 9,631 of VDFB02126209.1, forward strand.
GCAGACCTGTCTGCCCCCGGCGACGGTGGACCCGTCTGCCCCTGACAGCGGTAGACCCGTCCGCCCCCGGCAGTGGACCCGTCCGGCCGGCAGCAAACCTGTTTGCCCCCGGTGGCGAACCCGTCTGCCTGACGATGGACCTATCCGCCTCCGGCGGCGGACCCGTCCACGTGGCAGCTACCCAATGTCCCCCTCCTGGCACAAAAATACAAAAAAAATTCAAAATCCGCCTCCGACCCATTTTCTAATTTCTCTCTGCCATCAAAACCCATGTGTTGTAATTTTCAAAATTTATCGGAAAACCATATTTTTGAGGGTTTTGATTTTTACACCAAAGCTTCCGGAGGCCATAACTTTTGACTTGGGTCCCCGTTTGGGCTGAAATTTGACAGGTGATTGTGTTATGAGATAACAAGTGGATTTCCAATTGGCTTCTTAGAAAGCCGTTGGAACTCGTTTTGACACATTTTCAGGGCCTCAAACTTTCATCTTGACCCTCAAAATCCCAATTTAGTGTTTTTTTCTAGCATTTTGAAAAATTGTTTTCACTCATCACTCGAAATGCATATCTTGCATCTTGGATGTTAGTTGGAAATTCATCCTATCTCACTAATGGGTATTTCTTGGAAAAAATTTGGCCTCCCAAAAGTATATCCATAAGGTTTCCTAAAATGGCAAAATCTGACATTTTTTGAAAATTGCCAAATTTGGAAAGATTTGATTGTCAACACCTCACATCCCTTAAACTCCAGAACTTGGTGTAGAATCAATCCCATCACATTCTCCAATCATTCTCATCTTCACTCCAACCCGGCTATGAGCTTTCATCTAATCCCAATTTGAGCTTAACCGAAACCCTAATCTGGGCTTTAATCCATCTACAGTTAAGATCTTTGGATATCGAACAAAGTCTTAAGATCCCTCCCTCCATCTTCTTCAACTCTTTCTAATAAATCCATTCCCCATTCCGTGTAACCATTCCTCTATTTCAAACCTTCATCTATCATCTCAAAACTTCATCAAACCTCCTATCATCTCAAACCTTCATCAAACCTCCTTCTATCATTTCAAACTCTCATCAATCATAATCTTCCACCTCTTCCCACCCTTCACCTTCTAGTTCCAAGAATCAGTTATCTCTCCATCTGGTCACCTTTTCCTCATCCAAATCCTTATCCCTCTATCCAATCCACCCAAACAATCCTTTCCTCCCCCCATCCTCTCCCCTCATCCCATCTCATAATCCCTTGTCATTGGTATCTAGCTATAGGCTTTTCCCCACGCAATCCAATGTCATATATCTTATCGTCATCACTTCTACTTCTTTTGCACATCTTTTCTATCTCATCATTCATCTATCTGTCATATCATCCTCCCAATTCATCTTTTGATGATTTGAATTAACTATCACATCCCTGAGCTTTGTCTGGTCACTATCCTCCAATCCAATCCAATAGGTCTATCTTGTCCCATCGTGTCAGTCCAATCATTTTATCCCCTTATCTAGGGTTATCTCATCATCTTTCCTCCATCACTTGTCTTTGGCCTTCTGTCGAACTACGTTGCCCCTGTGCTTTCATGTAGGCAAGGTCGATCATTTGATCCGCCCCCAGGGTTCCATCATCGATCTTCATTGTCCACTTTGTCCCTTTATCGCCTATCATCAATCTTTCTACTTTGTCCATATAATCCTTTATCATCTATCATCAATCTTCTTATCTTGTTCCTATTTGTCTGTCCTGCCTTTATCATCCATCGAGGTCTCCTATCTTGTGTCATGTCTCTCGTGTCGCGTCATCAAGCTATGCCCTTATCTAGCTGGATCTTAATAAACAAGATCCACTTATATCATCATATCCAATTGGTTCTGAATATCCTGCGTCATATCAATCTTTTAATTTAGTATCCATCATCGGTCTCAACAGGATGCATCCTTCCTATTAGACCTCATCAATCACATCCATACCCTTGATTGATCCTATGGCAAAGGACGTTTGAAATTAATTGTGATCTTTTGATGCTTTTGGCTTTTGTTTATCATTTGAGCTCCTTATCATCACTTGTCATGGTTGCCTTGATC
>VDFB02126210.1:0-20983 GCA_007258455.2 Sequoia sempervirens
CTAAAATCAGGAAACAACATAAAGGTTCTGATAACCGGAGGCTGACAAAACAAGAAAGAGTCTAGTGGAGAGTGTCATCGCATAGCTCTCATGGGATCCCCTGGCACTTCCTCCAACTGAGGCGCCGACACCCATCTATGGATCTCCTGGCCCTTCCTCCTAACTGAGGCGCCGACACCATAGGGTAGCTAATGTGGAGCCAATAGTCTCTCATGAGGACGAGACTTTGACTTTGCCGACCACGGCCTTCTCAGTCTATCACTAGTCTAGGGTAGCCCTAATGCATAGCCGAGGAATCCAATGTTTTATTATCTTGTGTTTTTAAACTACCCAACCCCCTAATTCTATTGTTTAGGTTATCACTTGTTTAGCTTACTCTTTCGTGGGTTATCTTGAGCCCTTCCTCATCCTGAGGCGCCGGCGCCCACGAAGAGCCACTCTCCCTATGACCCCTAACATAAATCAAACCTAGGCAAAGGTTGAACTACAACATAAAGAACATAATACCAAAACAAGAACCATGCGAGGCATTAACCCTCTCGCATCACTCATAACCAAAAGATCTTACAAACCGTTCAACCCTTCCTAACAGAATGCCCATAAGTTTCCAACTCCGAAAGTATAACCAAAACGAGGATAACACTTAAAGCATAAAACTCAAAACCAGACATACGAGGCAAATCCATCTCGTGATAAATCGTAATCACAATGACTACAACCACGTACATCCATTCCAAATAATAAAGCTCAAATCATGTAATATTCAATTCACAAAGATACAAGTATAAATCTCAAAGGATATAAAACATGCCTCTGGAGAAGACCAAGATTTACAATAATCCCAATGAGGTTCAAAACACAACAGAGTTTCCACATTGCAAGGATAAGGTCAATAACAATAATTAGAAAACAATAACAAGATTACACGTTTTCCTAACTCGAGAAGACGATTCGACCAATTACGTATAATATCCCTATATATTTATATATATACAAAAATATACATCTAGAGTATATATAATTAAAACTTTATACACAATTTGTGATCTCAAGACTACATATCAAGTTTACTCGAAACAGATGAAAGAAGCACAATTATTTTCTCATAACTATATAATTTTGGTTGACTTTAAAACATTCTAGGGTTCAACATTTCATAATCTATTCCATAAAAAAAAAACATTATATAAATATAATAATTCAACAAAATTTATCCAATATTCAACAATACAATAACAATTTTTTAAACTATAAAATTGGTATCTATTAGTTACAGAGAGATAGTAAATCTCTTATTTCTTCAACTAAATCATATTCAACAATCAATAAAATTTACTTCACATACTCATATATACACAGTTCATTAAATACATATTTATATAGAATCATAAAAATATTTGCAAATGTGTATATTTCTGTCAAAACTGTACATACACACAAAACATACATATATATATATATATATATATATATATAACGAATTTAGATTTAGTTATTCCTATTTAAAAATGAATCAAAATTTAAATATGCATAATAAAAAAAAGAATTAAGATTTTAAATACACATATTTAAAACGAATTTAGGATTTTAAGAAAAACGAATTTTAAATAACAATAAAATAAAATAAAATAAAATTTACATTTATAGAATAAGGGGAAACCCCCTAATACTGGCTGCGCGCAGTCCAAGGACTGTCGCAGGCCCAAAGCTAGGCCGTGGTGTGGGTACGGCCAGGCCGACCCACCTCCCGGCGCGAACTCCCAGGGCCGTCCCTTTCATGGGTTCGGTCCAGGGTAAAATAAATAAATAAAATATATTTTAAATAAATTAATAAATAAAAACAACTAAACATCGAACCAGTACATTCGATTTGACTCCTAAATATATCATAGCAATAAATATTTCAATAACAAAATACAAAGATATATGTATAATAAATCCCTATATATATATATATATACTTAATATATATATATATATATATATATATATATATATATATATATATATACTTAATATATATATATATATATATATATATATTTTTTTTAAAGAATATATATTTAAATATAAAATTGCATAAACACAGATAATTCAATTTTCTGTATAGAGTACAGAATTATCACATATTTAAATTACATATTAAGGATAATCATAAAAACAAAATGAAATTTCAAATTTATTTGAAATACAAAGATTAATCTTTTCTCAATAAATATAAAAGTGAGCAATTGGAATTCGACAGAGTATTCACTCAGTTTGTTTGCAAGACATTATCAAGAATGTTCCTTTCAAGCAGGCCTATTGGTTTATTTATTTTAATCTCAAGGAAGACACTTAAATCCAAATCATAGACATATTCTTTTTGTTTATTTGCAACACAAATTCATTCAAATCATAATTTTTTTGTTTATTTTGCAGATTCAGAGAATCAAAGATAAAGACGAAAACCTGGAGTCCTACGCTTCTTTGAAGATCTGATGAAGCCCGTTTGACTCTGATGACTTTGAAGAACTCCCTGTTCGTGCTTCCAAATCCTCTACAGAATTTTGCTCTCGAACTCGAATCCAACTCTTTATTCTGAAAACTCTCCAAAGCAACCCAGTAACAAATTTCCAATTCCTTTCAAGCACTCCCCTCAAATAAAACAGAAGAATCCAATATCCTTCCTAAATTTTCAAAATACCAAGCCCCCCCAAAATCTTATTCTACTTTCCTAACTAATATCTTCTGTCTCTCCGAAAAACCCCCAAAATTCTAAATTAAATAAAAATATATTGTCCATCTCTCACAAAACTCTAAAAATCAAAAAATAAAAGAAAACAATTCTTTAAAAGCAAGCTTTTTAATTAGATCTGTATTCTTATTCGTTCTCCCCACTTTTTAGTCTTTTCTTTTGTTTTATTGTTTTAATTTCTATTTTGCAACTTTACTTGCACATCACATTACTTATTTAATTTAAATAAATTATTCTAATGATTATCCTCCACCAGATAATTGATTAAAATAATTAAAACACATTTAATATTTAATTATCATTTAATTGAAATGTATGACTTTCAAAAATAATTAACTCATTCAAATATTTGAATATAATTTAAATCTACCATTAAAATAAACAATCACTTCCCTTATTTAAATTGAACACACCACAACATACAAGGTATCAACTTTAATCAAAATACGACAAAATACCAAACACAACCCACGAATGACGACAAATTACAAAAATGAACAATACCAATCAAAAGAGACAATCTGACATCATGGGACGGGAGGACTTCATCGTCACCTCTATTTCAACATTTATCCGTTGGGCTATTGGTGCTCGCCCTGTCTTGCCGAAGCAGGTGGAATCGAGACTTGTACCTGCAAATCTTGCATACAAACGAAGTTGTGTACATGTGCATACATATATATAAAATCAAAGCATTAAATCAAAGCATTAAATTAAAGTACTGCATTGTGAGAAGGAATCGCAACATAACAGGGCACTCGCGAACGAGTGATGCCATATTGTCCTTCATCACACCTATTCTAACAATTATAATGTAACCAATCAATTAATATTTCTAACTAACAATCATCTCATAACATATTAAATTAAATCACTGCATCATATCACAATTCAGAAAATCAACTGATATCTAACCAACCACAATGTCATATAAAATAATCAAATCCACTAATAGAGGACTAGGAGTAGATGGAGGACTAGGATTGGATGGAGGGTTAAGGTAAGGATATTGGAGTGGTGAATTAAGATAGGGGGACATGGATTGTGGATTAGGACAAGAGGATATAGGTGGTGTAGTGGGACAAGAGGATGTGGGGGATGGATTATAATAAGGGTATTGGGATGGTGGATTATGATTAGGATATGTGGATGTAGGATTAAGGTAAAAGGGTGTGGATGCAAGATTAGTATGGACAGAGTGGGAAAGAGGATTAGGATAGGGGGTCATGTATGGGGAATTGTAATAGGAATATTGTGATGGAAGATGAGGATAAGAGGATGTGGATGTTGAATAAGAGGATGATGTAGATGGGGAAGGGGAAGGTACTGGATACCCCTTGTCAAAGGTAGCATAAGGAACATGATTAGGCTTAATTGGATTTTGGAAAGTGGGTAGAGAAAGCTTACTAGAGATGATAGCGTCAAGGGGATCTATGTCGTATACCTCTTGATCAAAAAGACTTTTGTTATCAGTGTCGACGTAATTAGGGTTTCCCTTGACCACTAGTGATGGAGGATGAGGATTCATGATGATGACAGGATAAAGAGGATGGATAAAAGATTTTGGATGGGAACAGATTAAAGCTCAAATCAGGATTTTGGTCAAGCTCAGATCAGGATGATTTGGATGATGCGACAGGATTGATTTTGATTTTGATGGGATTCGGTAAACGGATGATTGGATTGGGTAGATGATTTGATGAATTTGATTAAATTACTAGATCAGTTTGATTGAATAGGATCAAATGATTAGATGATGTTGATTGGATAATTGTGATTAGATGAAGATGATTGTATGTATCTGATTAGAGGAATGGATTGGTTTGATTAGATAAGAAGAAGAAAAAAGGTACCACTAGATAGAGCTCAAAAAGTTGAGCAATTTTAGTTTTTGAACAAAGTTGATTCGACGTACGGTTTGTAAATGATGGCCCCGGGAAGTTAGGGGCGTGTCCACCCCGCAATGCGGGGCGTGGCCGCCCTAGGATGGTCAAATTCTTGATAGAAGGAAATGGAAGGTACCACTGGATAGAGCTTGAAAAATTTAGCAATTTTGGTTTTTGAACGAAGTTGATTCGACTTACGGTTTGTAAATGACAGCCCCAGGAAGTTAGGGGCGTGTCCACCCTGCAATGCGGGGCGTGGCTGCCCTGGGATGGTCAAATTCTTGATAGAAGGAAATGGAAGGTACCACTAGATAGAGCTTGAAAAATTTAGCAATTTTGGTTTTTGAACGAAGTTGATTCGATGTACGGTTTGTAAATGACAGCCCCGAGAAGTTAGAGGCGTGTCCACCCCGCGATGTAGAGCGCGACCGCCCTGGGATGGTCAAATTATTGATAGGAGGAAATGGAAGGTACCACTAGATAGAGCTTGAAAAACTAAGAAACTTTGGTTTTTGGACAAAGTCGATTCGACGTACGATTTGTAAATGATGGCCCCAGGAAGTTAAAGGGGCGTAGTCAGCTTTCTGCAGTAAATCAGGGGCGTAGTCAGCTTTCTGCAGCAAATCAGGGGCGTAGTCAGCTTTCTGTAGTAAATCAGGGGCGTAGTCAGCTTTCTGCAGCAAAATCAGGGGCATAGACAGCAAAATCAGGGGCGCAGTCAGCAAAATCAGGGGTGTTGACAGCTTTCTGTAGTAAATCAGGGGCGTAGTCAGCAAAATCAGGGGCGCTGCCACCTTTTTGCAGCAAAATAGGGGCACTGCCACCTTTCTGCGTTGATTATGAGTGGTGTTTGGTGATGTAAATGGTAAAAATTATGACATTCGTTAGGTGAGGGTATGGATTTTTGAATGGAATATGAGGAAATTAAAATGAATGGGCAGATTGAAAATGATTGTGGAGAATGAGTGGGGATTTATAATGGTTAAACAAAGGTTTGGAATGATAAGATAGAGGTTTAAATGGATCAAATGGAGGTTTCGGGAGGCTTAGAGTGACAAAATGGAGGCTTAGGATGATGAGGTAATGGTTGGGAACAATTGAATGATGGTTTAGAGGATAAACGAATCCAAATGGGACAATTTCGGGTGTTCAAGAGGGCAAATCCACCCCTCTGCAGCAAAAATCAGGGGCGTTGACAGCTTTCTGCAGTAAAACAGGGGCGCTTCCACCTTTCTGCAGCAAAACAGGGGCGTTGCCACCTTTCTGCAGCAAAACAGGGGCACTACCACCTTTCTACGGTAAAACAGAGTTTGGTTTTGATGACAATGGCTATGGCAAGGATGCAAAATGATAAAGTAAGGCCAAAGTATCAAAGATTTGACAGATTTTTCACAAGAAAACACTTCAAGCAAGCACAATCCTATGATTAATATTAAGGGTATGGCCAGGTAAGGTCTTAATCTAGGATACACAAGGCTTCTAGGGAGTCCTCGATATACTCTCGGTACGTGAGGCACAACCGTGAACACCAACCCGTCACAAGTGTGAGTCGGGAACCCCAGCGAGATACTGAAAAGCTCAGACCAACTCTTCACGTCTATCTAGGTATCACCCTAACTTCGACGCTCCACCAATTACGACGTGACTGGATTGGGGTACAACTTTCGTTCTCCCCCCTTTATATACCCCGCCGGTACGCGTGGTTGAAATCGTCACTTGGGGTGATGAAATCCCCAAGCATGTCCCACTAAAAAGAAGATACTAACCGCTTCCAACTACTCCCCAGGCTCACACGAAGTGGAAGGGGAAAGTGAAAACAAATTAATGCCCCCTTGGGTAACATAAGAATAAACAATCACAGCAAGCAATGAAGTTTACTCCCCCTAATTAGACTATGTTCCAAAACAACAAGGATAATTTTTGGAAATCTGATCAAATAGATGGCCCTGCAAACAAATGTTAGGTGTCTTTTTCTTTGTTCTTGGTCAATTATGCCCTAATATGCTGCAAAATGTAGCAAAAAACACAAATATTCTTGCAAAAACAATGTTAGAGGGTTACTATTTGAAAATGGCAAAAAATGAGAGCAAAAATGAAGTTAAAATGACTGTTTTACCTTCCAAACTGTGCTATTTTGGGGTGTTTCCGCCTTTCTACAGCAAAACAGATGCGCTGCCACCTTTTTGTAGCAAAACAGGCATGCTACCACCTTTCTGCAGCAAAATCAGGGGCGCTGCCACCTTTCTAGAGCAAAATCAGGGGCGCTTCCACATTTCTGCAGCAAGAGGTTAGAGGGTGCTTCCGCCTTTCTACAGCAAGAGGTTAGAGTAAAAGAGCCCTTCAAAATAAAAGGGCATATCCACCCCTCTGTAGGAAACTTTATCAAATTTTTAAAAGGAAAGTGGTACGCCCCACTGCAAGAAAGTGTTAGAAAAAACCTTCTAAGTACACACCTAACTGCAGCAAACTATTAGAAGAACATGAAATTGTCAGATATAGGGCGCTGCTGCCTTTCTGCAGTGGACAAGAGGGCACTTTCGCCTTTCTGCAGTAAAGCAGAGGGCGTTGCTGCCTTTCTGCAATAAAGCAGAGGGCGCTGCTTCCTTTCTGCGGTAAAATAGAGGGCGCTACCACCTTTATGTGACCTTTTCCTACAAAATTCTTAGCAAAAAGGAAAGTTAAATGCAAGAACCCATTTGTGGGTCCCACTAGGCGTGCCAGAAATGTGTACCTTAATGTTTTACCCTATTCTAATGCGCAAAATAACTAAAAATGCGAATGATAAAAGACTAAGGACACTTCAAGATTAGCCTAAAGAGTGATGAGACAAGAAGGAAAGTAGATAAAACAATATGCAAATGGTTATACCTTCCTTGCTGTTGGATATTCCTTGGTTGGCCCTTGATTTTGATGGATTTGTGTGCTCCTTTGATGGCTTTTTATGTAGCTAGATGCAAGATTGACTTATGCAAAATGATTAGAATGGATGGCTAGATGATAGTGAATGACTGAGAATGCAAATTGGCAGCATGTAGTTATAAAATAGTTAAGTGTTAAAAATGCCCTTGAGGAGGGGGTATTTATAGGAGAATTTGAATTCTCTAGAGAATTCAACGGTCAAGATTCATCCAACAAGGTCAAGATGAAGTGCTATGGTGAGTTAAGAATTCACAAGCCCTCACATCTTGACATGTGGATGGTGAAGTGGCTGAGAGGAGGTGAGGTGTAAGTGAGGTGGCCAAAAGGTACATGAGGTGGAGGAAGGACAAGTACCTTCTAAGTACATTGGGAGATGGGAAGAATCTTGGGTGAATAAAAGTGAATTTTAAATTCACAATGATTGGAAGAATCTAGTGGATAAGACAATGTTCCCAAAAGGTGGGAGTTTGTCACATGTGACTTGATGTGACAAGTCAAAGATTCTAGAAGATGCATGGGAAAAGGGGATTCTAGGAGGAATAAAAAGGAATTAAAAATTCCTTGGAGGGTGGGGAGAGTTGACCAAGGTACTAGTAGGTTTGACTAATCAGTAATTAGAGGATAATTAGGGGTTAGTGGATTAAAAGCCAACTTGCAAAAGTTGGAGGATGTGACACATCCTAATCAAGGATTAGGCATGTGCATCCTTAATGAAAAGATAGGAAATGGATTAGGATTAGATGAAAATGACATGTGGAATTAAATAAATGTAATATTTATTTAATTTATTTGATGAAAAGAGGATTAAGGAGGGTAAGGTATTTAATTATTAATTAAATACCTTAGGGATTTGGCAGAATTAAAGATATTAATTAAATAATAGTAGTATTACTTAATTAACTCGGATAAGAAGATGTTTAGATGAAAAGTGATAAATTTGGATAAATTAAGTGTCCAAATTTGGATGTCTACAATAGTATCTGAGCATCAAAACAAAACATAAAAACTACTGAGTCCAACTAGCAACCAGGAGGGTTATTACATCCTCCCCCCCTTAAATCCAGCTTACTCTTGTAAGCCAAAAAACAAGTAAGGATAGGATTCTCTAATACGGGAAGCATCCTTCCATGTCGCTGAAGTCTCATCATTGGGATCCCACTGGACCCTCACCTGCTCAATATCCCTACCTCTGAGAACGAGTCTCCTATGCTACACCATGACCACGGGCTCTAGAGCTAGCTGCCCGTCCTCGACCTGTAGAGCATTCCAATCAAGTACATGAGTAACATCAGGAAAGTAAGGTCTAAGAATTGATAGATGAAAAATATCATGAATCCGCAACAGACTGGGTGGGAAGGCTAGGCGATAGGCAATAGGACCAATACGCTCTAACACCTCAAATGGACCCACGAAACGGGGTGCAAGCTTAGAACCCTTTCCGTAACAAATAGGGCTCTTTCGAGGACGAACTCAAAGAAACACTCAATCTCCAACTAAAAATTGTCGATCTACTCTGTGTGCATCAGCAAACTTCTTTTGCCTGTCTTAAGCTACTACCAAATGCTCTCGGATGCGAGCTACCTACTGCTCCATGTCACGAAGCATCTCAGGTCCAAGAAGAACCCTGTCTTCTAATCGATCCCAACTCAGAGGGGTACGACAAGGACGTCCATACAAAGCCTAATATGGAGCCATGCCAATCGAACTGTGATAGCCATTATTGTAGGCAAACTCAACCAAATGCAGATAGTCTTCCCAACGAGACTGTTGGTCCATGACATACATACGAAGCATATCCTCCAGCACCTGATTAACCCTCTCAGTCTGACCATCTGTCTTCGGATGGTAGGCAGAACTAAAATTTAACTTAGTCCCTAAGGACCGCTGCAAAGATGTCCATAATGCAGATGTGAATACTGGATCTCTATCAGATATAATCCTGCACAGTATCCCATGTAATCGAACAATATCCTCCATAAACACCCTAGCCACCACAGATGCAGTATATGAAGATCGAATAGGGGAAAAGTGGGCTACCTTGGTTAGCCTGTCAACAGTGACCATGATAGCATCGTGTCGCCTGGAAGACATAGGCAACCCGACTATAAAATCCATAGAAATGATGTCCCACTTCCACTCTAGAACAAGATGCGGTTGCAACAAGCCTGTCGGATGATGATGCTCGGCCTTCACTCTCTGACATTCAAGACACCTAGCCACAAAATCGGCAATGTCACGCTTCAATCCTGCCCAAAAATATAGTGAGTGAAGATCAGCATACATTTTCTTAACTCCTGGGTGTGCTGAATAAGGAGCCCTATGAGCTTCAGTCAAGATAAGGGTATGAAGACCCTCTGCAGGAGGTACATACATACGGCCTGCATAGCGCAAAACACCATCCGAATCTACGAGTATCCTAAAATTTACCTTCCAAAGCTCTGCCTGACTCAATCTCTGACTTCACTACTTGATACCAATCATCAGAAGAAAGAGCTGCAATAATCTGACTCTTCAAATCAACCTCAAGAGTCATAGCGGATAACTCATGCCTGCGTCTACTCAATGCATCTGCTACAACATTCTCCTTGCCCTGAATATATTTCACCTCAAAGTCGTATTCACACAAAAATTCCATCCACCTTCTCTGTCTCGCATTCAAGTTCGGCTGTGTGAAGATGTATTGTAGACTACAATGATCTGTGTGCAACTCGAACCGATGCCCAAGGAGAAAGTGTCGCCACCTCACCAAGGCATGCACAACTGCGGCCAACTCCAAATCATGAGTGGGGTAATTAAGTTCATGGTCCTTCAGTTTCTGTGATTCATAAGCAATCACTCGACCTTCCTGCATCAACACAGCCCCTAAACCTTCCAAAGAAGCATCTATACAAACAACGAAATCACCTGACGGATCAGGAACTGCTAAGATTGGAGCACTAGTCAGCTTATCCTTCAGAGTCTGGAAGGCTAACTGACATTGTTCGGACCAAAGAAACTTCTTTCCTTTCCTCTGCAAGGAGGTGATAGGATGAGCCAACCTAGAAAACCCTTGGATGAAACTCCTATAATATCCTGCAAGTCCCATGAAGCTACAAATTTCTGAGACATTTGTGGGTGCGGGCCAATCCACAATGGCCTGAATCTTTGTAGGATCAACCGAAATTCCCTCACTGGAAATCACATGGCCCAAATACTGAACTTCAGTCTTGTAAAAGTCACACTTTTTGAGATTGGAAAACAACTGATTATCCCTTAAGCACTGCAACACCTGCTTTAGATGTTCCTCATGTTCCTCCATAGACCTAGAATAGATTAGAATGTCATCGAGAAACACCAGGACGAATCTATCCAAGTATGTATGGAATACTCCATTCATTAGACTCATAAAGACCGAAGGTGCATTCATTAACCCGAATGGCATCACAGTGAACTCATAATGACCGTATCGAGTTCGAAATGTTATTTTGTGAATATCTACATCTACAATCCTCAATTGATGATATCTTGATTTGAGATCAATCTTAGAGAACACCTTTGCCCCTTTTATCTAATCAAAGAGATCGTCAGTTCTGGGTAATGGATATCGGTTCTTCACTATTACCTTATTCAACTGCCTATAGTCAATACACAAGCAAAGAGAACCATCCTTCTTCTTCACGAATATCACGGGTGCTCCCCAAGGAGAAACACTTGGGCGGATAAAGCTCTTGGCCAAAAATTCTTCCAATTGAAGACGAAGTTCCTAAAGTTCCTGCGTTGTCATCCGATATGGAGCTCAAGATATTGGCTCGGCTCCAGGTACCAGATCAATCCGGAAATCCACATCTCGCTTTGGCAGCATACTAGGAATATCCTCTGGAAACACATCAGAAAACTCCTTAAGAAGGGGGTAATCATCCAATGACAACCCCTGACTATCCTTAGATTCCAAGTCACTCAAAGATACTGCAAAGAGCTGACAACCCTGTCAGAAATTCCTTTTGAGCTGCATGGCAGAGATCATACGTAATGAGATGGGTCTCTGAATCCCCAAGATCTCCACCTCCTTACCAGAGTCATCAATGCACCACACTGCTTTACGTCGGCAGTCAATCATAGCATGATGTGCACTCAACTAGTCCATGCCCAAGACAACATCATAAGAACCGAGTGGTAGGATTCTGAGGTCCACCTTAGTTGACAAATCACCTATACTCAAATTATAATCCTACACAAGCTTCTCTACCATAACCATTAACCCTGAGGCTAATTCGACATGCCATTTTATGCCTTGACTATTTGCCACCAGTCCACATCACTCTACTACTAACGGTGATATAAAGGAATCAGATGCACCAGAATCAAAAAGTATAGAAATGCTAGAATTATTCAACACACCTGATGCCTCAACCACGGTGTTCTAATGGACTGCCTAATGATTATCCACTGTAGCGAAGACCCGATGAGATCTCCCTACATCACCTACAGTCGGCTCCGATGCTGCTGGCCTCTGATTAAATCCAGAAGTGTTCTTCTGAGGACACATCCTAGCAATATGCCCCTGCTGACCACAAGAGAAACATCTAGTACCTCTTCCAAAACCTCTGCCTCCTGATGGAGCATTTGACTGCTAAAAACTCCCTCAACTCAGTGCTGACTGGAAACTAGGTGCAGGCTGTGCAAAACATTCCTAACGGAAACGGTTCCTATTTCGATCCCTGCGAAACTAAGAATTGCCACCCTACTGAGATTGAGTGTTCTTCTGTCTCAACTGCTGCTGCTGAGGCTACTGCTATTGATGACCCCCTTTCGAGGGTGGGTACCTGTTCCTAGAAGATCCTGCTCCCTGTGACTGACCTCCATGAGTGCCAAAACCAGGTGTAGGCAAACTACTAATCTGTACTCCGATGTGACCACCCAAAGCCATGGCCAAATTTTCTTCTACTAATTGAGCCTTCTCAACTGCCATTTCCATCGTCTTCGGCTCAAAGACTCGCACGCCACCACTGATGTGGGCATTTAAACCCAAAACAAAATGCTGCACTAACATGCCCTCATCGTGGCTAATCCCTGCATATTGCTTCAACTCATAGAAGCGCCTCTCATACTGCTCCACTGACATAGACAACTGCTTGAGATCATGAAACTCATCAGCCCTACGTTGCCTCCAGTGAACTGAAAGAAAGCGAGCCCTGAACCTGTCAAGAAACAACTCCCATGTAACCATACTGAGATCAAGATGCAACTTTTGTTCTTCAAGACGCCACCAAGTAGACGCGAAGCCTTGCAGGTGCATAACTGCGCACCAAGCCTTGGTATTGCTATCGTAGGGGTGCATAGCGAAGCAACGATCTAAGTCAATTAACCAAGTCTCAGCCTCTAGACCTCCTTCAGAACCATCAAAAGTAGGAGGGTGTGCCCTCATTAGATCTCTCATATGGCCTACTATGACTACATCCTGAACCACATCTGTATCCCTTTGCCTTGGTGACCTCTCTCTCTTTCTCTCAACCTATTGTGCCTCATCTGGCCTGGGTCCCAAACGATCAAGAATCTCTCCAAGTATATGCTGTAACTGACCGTCTAAACCAGGCTGAGCTGGATTCTGGCCACCTGATGGATTGTTGTGAAGACTCTGTTGTTCCTCATGCTCAAAACCATGGGAACTAGGAACTGAGGGGCTTCGCCGGTTTGCTCTACGACCGACACCACAGCCACTTGCACGGCCACATCCTCTACCTCAAGGCATAATTCTGCGCAACAAGATAAAGGTACAAAATGAGTTCAAGAGTCATACGCATGGTAACCTAATGGACTACACTACCCAAAGACCCTAGCATTTGCAACTTTGGCTCTGATACCAAGTTGTAATGCCTGTCGTGCAAACCCCAAAGAACACACACATTGCAAATAATTTTTTTTAAATAATTAAATTAAACATGTAATAACGATTTTAACCATAATCACCTGTATATTACCTTAACACATTAACGCATAGTTCTCTTGAGACATCTGAGGTTACATACATAACAACTAAATGAAAATAAATAAAGATTATGAAATGTTTATATTATAATAACCATGAATAAGGATACATCCAATAACCATGATGCGAGAATAATAAACATCGCATAATACAACCATAATAAATCTCTTAATAAAGATACAAATGATCCTAACTATTACATCATTGTTTTAATATTACATTACAAGCTCTTGATAAATGAGTTACATTTAATTTCCCAACATGGGGAATGATACAAGAACAATAATCGATATAGTGAATAAATTTAACTCCAATTGCAAAATGTAGAATGGATCTTTGATGGAGACAATGAATTAGAACACGTTCCTCCCAACCATATGAATTGTCTCTTTATAGGTGACAGGAGGGGCAGACCATGAATGCCAAACTAACTCCATGAACAACATAGTACAAATACAAATACAACTCAAGGCATACAATGAAACAACCATCAACGTTCACAAATCACATAACAAGTTAAAGCTATGAAACTCATCTGATAAATAAAGCATTTACCAATTAAACAGAGTAACTAAATATGTCATAAACTCAAAATTCACAGAATGGAAAACAACATTAGAATGCAATATCAGGGAGGAAACTACAAACAAACACAAGGGTGTCCCTGAGTGGAGGTGTGTCGCGCATAGCTCTCATAGGTTCTCAGCCCTTCCTCCCAACTAGGCGTTTGGCACCCATCTATGGATCTCTGGCCCTTCCTCCTAAGCTGGCCCCGGATCCAGGGTGGCTAATCAGGGCCGATAATCTCTCATGAAAATGAGACTACGACTTTGCCGACCACGGCCTTCTCAATCTATCACTAGTCTATGGTAGCCCTAATGCATAGACGAGGAATCCAGTTTTCATTATCTTGTGTGTTTTACTACCCATCCCCCTAAATTATATTGTTTAGGTTATCACTTGTTTAACTACTCTTTCGTGGGTTATCCTGAGCCCTTCCTCATTCTGAGGCACCGGCGCCCACGAAGAGCCACTCTCCCTAAGACCCCTAACATAAATCAATTCGGCAAGGGTTGAACTAACATAAATAAAGCATAAAACCAAATCTAGACACACGAGGCATTAACCTTCTCACAATTACTCTTAACCAAAATTCTTACAAAACCATTCAACCCTTCCAAACATAAAACCAATAACTCCAAAAGCATAATCAAGACGAGAATAACATTAAAAAATAACAAGCCTCTGGAACAAGGTTTCACAAACAACGGTTCCCACATTGATTTAAAAGTCAAAACAATAAAGCTAGAACGGAAAATTAACAACAATCTCCAATTAGGTCTAACTCGATATAAAATTAACAATAATCTAGCAAAATTATTATATTGCATTGATAATTTTCTAATTTACCTTGATACAATTTGAAATCAACATTCCATAATACTTTTACCTCCGTATTTAATTTGTTTCATTTAATAACCAATATTATTCAATGCTTATAATTTATGTCATTAGAACTAAATCAATACACTCTAACATTTACAATTTATTCATTTATATATACAATTACAATCTATATAAATGAATATTTACTTTACAATTTTTTATCAATGATCTGATAATATACTATATATATATAGTTATAAGAATATGTTCATAACCAAAATAAAATTATTTCAACTATTATTATAGTAAAAGAATTATAATATACATATCAAACAAAATTTTAAAAAATAGAAATTAAAATAAAAATAAGAAATAAGAAATAAACATAAAATAAAATACATTAGTCGTGGCTGGTACAGCAGCCCTTACGGCTGTTGTACGCAGAAGTCTGTAAGGACTGCTATGGCCAGTCCGCGGCCCACCTGGGACAGGGGTGGGGTATGGCCCAGCCATCCCCTCCCTAATCCCCATACATAAATTTAATAACCAAAACAAAAGGCATTAGTTTGGCCTCCACGAAATTTATTTATTTATTTTTTTAAAAAAATTACAAGCCAGTTAAAATATAAATGTGTCTCACACGAATTTCAAAATATGAACCAGCTCAGACATAAATGCGCACAAATAAATAAATTAATTATATATATATATATATATATTTACTTCTTCTGTAGGTAAATGGTTTTATAAAATAAAATCAACTATATTTATATATATATATATATTTCATATATTTCATATATCTATATGCCTGAATATAGAACCAGAATTTCATTTGTTTTCAGAGGAGTTAAAAAATTTTCCTTCCTATTAACCCATAGACAAATTGGACAATCCAAAATATGTATTTTTGAAAACAACTATAAACTTTTAGAAACTAATTTAATCCCTTTCATGAATTTTTAATTCAATCTAAAGTTTTCTTTTCTCACACAAGTCATATTTTAACTATTCTTATATTTTCTCTGAACAGAAGGGTAAAGGAGAATACAAGTAGAACCTGGAGTCTTGCACTTATTCGAAAATCTAATGATGCCTTCTTGATCCCGATGGCCTCTACGAAGAGCTTCTCATTCCTGCTTTGAAATCTCTTCTCTAGAATACCGTGCTTGAATTCAAATCTAATTCTTTGCTCAGAAGACTCTCCAGAATAACACCAACAAAATATTGAAAATACCTTTCTAAAACTCTCCTCAAAATATAGCAAGCAAAAGATTGAAATATATTTCCCCAAAAACTTCAGAAGACTCCACAATATAGAACCATTAACTTGCACAACCCTCTCTCAATAATCCTCTCTGTGTGTGAGAAAACTCACAAAATTCGTAATTAAATAAAAGATATTGTCCATTTCTTCCAAAAACTCTAAAAATAAAAAATAAAAGAAAATAATTTTTTAAAAGCAAGCTTTTTTAATGAGATATGTATTCTTATTCGTTCTCACAACTTTTTCATTCTTTTTTTTTTTTTTTGGTTCTAATTTCTATTTTTACAACTTTATTTGCACATCACATTATCTATTTAATTTAAATACTTGTATTCTAATAATTATCCTTGAAACAAGATAATTAATTAAAATAAATAACACACAATTTAATATTATAATTATCCTGCGAATGAAAACTCATGACTTTTTAAAATAAATAAATCCATTTAACTATTTAAATGAAATTTAATCCCTAACATTAAAATAAACAATTATTTCCATCCATTTAAATGAATACACCGCAACATATAAAGTACCAACATTAATTAAAATATGACAAAACACAAAACCTGAAGCCAAAAATGGCGACAATTACAAAATGAACAATACAATCAAACAAGGCGATTAGAGCATCATGGAATGGGATATTTCATCGTCACCTCTGTTTCAACATTGCTTAGTTGGGCTGTTAATTCTATGTCATCTTCTTAGAAGCAGTTGGAATCGAGACATTCACATACAAAAGAAATTAGGTGTACATCATACCTCTTATATATATATATATATACATATATCTATATATACATATATATATATATATATATATATATATATATATATATATATATATATATATATATATATATATATATACATATATTGCTATATATATAATTGAAGTATTAAATCAAAGCACTGCATTGTGAGAAGGAATCACAGCATAGCAGGGCACTCACGAATGAGTGATGCTATATTGTCCTTCATCACAACTATTCTAACAATTATAATATAACCAATAAATTAACATTTCTAACTAATAATCATCTCATAACATATTTAATTAAATCACTGCATCATATCATAATTATGAAAATCAACTAATATAACCAACCATAATGTCATATGAAATAATCATGTCCATAATGAAATAACAACATCATCAAACATCTAACAAGCCAAATCAAACAATAACAGTATCATCATAGTATCTGAGTATCAAAACAAAACATAAAAACTACTGAGTCCAACTAGCAACCAAGAGGGTTATTACATAGAAGGTACCCACATAAGAGTGTTAAATATTGGCTATTTTAGGACTTTGACACGCATCGTAATATTCTTCATTACTCGAACCTTGGTGTGGCATCCAATGTTCGTTTGA
Organism: Sequoia sempervirens; assembly: GCA_007258455.2. Lineage (NCBI taxonomy): Eukaryota > Viridiplantae > Streptophyta > Pinopsida > Cupressales > Cupressaceae > Sequoia > Sequoia sempervirens. The sequence goes on from VDFB02126210.1 coordinate 17,542, forward strand.
ACAAATATGAGGGTAGACCTTTGAACAAGACCTTGTGGAAGGTCTGTGAGTCTAACCATGAGGCAATACTTGACACAATAAAGAGTAGCTTGCAGGCCCAAATGGTTCACTGGATTCATTTGTAAGTATGCACATTGGTTCTTATTAATTTATACTTGTATGCACATTAATTTGTATGATGCCAATGCTACCGTCTTCTTTTCCTATTTGTAAGTGACCTACTAAAAATTGATTGGTGTGCCCTTGCAAAAAATGTTGATTTATGAGCCATCCAAGAGAATCTCAACCAAAAAAGCAATACAACATCCTTATTTTGACGACCTTGAAAAATCTCAATTATGATTTTAAGCCATTATAAAAGTGTGTGCGAATCTTGGGGAGGGAATTTCAAGTTATTTATTTGAATTTAACCTTATCATGAGCACCTATGATGTAGACATTATAAGAGCATCTTGAATTTCAAGTTATTCTATTCATGAGAGGTGTTGTGTGCAATAGGTATCTTGGAACTCCCAATGAAGATGTATGTCCAAGAGTGACTAAGTTGACAGACTAGCATGCCTATCCTCAATGGAACCATCAATATTTATGCCTTTTTGTTCCTGAGTTGGAACCAAATGGTGTGGATTTGATGTATGTAAGTGCCTTCCATCTATTTTCATTTAATTTCCATTTTGGATGCTCTTTCTTTTTCTTCTTTTACTTTACGTATTTGTAAGTAAACTACTAAAAATTGATTGGTCTCTCCTTGTAGAAAATGCTGATTTATGAGCCATCAAAGAGAATCTCAGCCAAAAAAGCAATGCAACATCCTTATTTTGATGATCTTGAAAAATCTCAATTCTTATTTGAAGCCATTATAAAAGAGTGTGTGAAGCTTAGTGAGGGAATATCAAGTTATTCATTTGAAGTTAACCTCATCATGAGAACCTATGATGTAGACATTATAAGAGAATCTCAAATGTATGAGTGACATTGTAAAAGATCTGTGAGAATAGAGTACCTAAGGCATTGTGCCTACAAGTAAAAACACTTGGGTTTTAGAACGGTGAATGAATCATATTAGACAATTGTAGCACAAACAAAATAATTAGGATAGCCAAATAAATCTCATTTTATTGTAAAAATCATATTATTAATATAGTGAGTGTAATAATTTTTGATGGTTACTAATCATTCTTTTTCTTCTTTTATTCTCTCCTTATTATAAGTAGCACCAATTGACTAACTTATTATTAAAAACTTCATTTATTAAAACAAATCAACCTAATTATTATATATCAATATTTATATAGCATAAAATCTATTGAAATAAACATTTGTAATGAGATTTACTCAAATATTGAAATTTATTACTTCCCTCAAACATTTGTAATTCAAGCAACATAATCCCTTAACGGTCCAAATTGATAAAGGGAAAAAAAATTGACGACCTATTACCCAGATATCATGTTAGTTACAAGCATTATGTTTGAGGCATCGAGATCATGTAGGGAACCTCTACAATAACCTCTCTCACTTTTTGTTATCTTAGAGTCATTTTTCAGTGGTGTCCAATTTTGACTTGATGGAAAAAGTGTCAATTGCAAGCAATGTAAAATTGCAAAGTGGTGCAACTATCGTTATGCAACTCATGTGACCAAATGGATTGTTCCAACGCATCCAAATGGGTATGTTTACACTAGGAATGTTCCTCTTTCACACTCAAACATGTGGAATTGCTCCGAGCTACTTTCAATCGAATCAATCCCTTAAGAGTCCAAAGTGCAAAAGGGCAGCAATCTTTGATGAGATATTACTCAAAAAATGTGAAGCTTAAGAACTCTTCGTCTGAGCCTACGAGATAAATTGGGCCCCTCTACAATAATCTCTCTCATTTTTTGTGTTCTCGGAGTCATTTTCTCATGGTGTCTTGTTTTCACTTGATGGAAAAAGTGTCAAATGCAAGCAGTGTAAAGTTGCAAAGTGGCACAACTTTCGTTCTACAACTCGTGTGACCAAACAAACTATTCCAATGCATCTAGATGGGTAAATTTACACTAGGCATGGTCTTCTTTCCCACCCAAACATGAGGAATTGCTTCAAGCTATGTTCAATAGGCTTGATCCCTTAAGGTTCCAAAGTGCAAAAGGGCAGCAATCTTTGATGGAATATTACTCAGAAACTGTGGTGCTTATTGTATCATCAAAAAATGGACCCTTCCCATTTTCATGGTCTTTTAGGCCTTGTTTCATAGTGTTGGAGCTATGTTGCTTTAATTTTATGATGTATCTTGGCTTGAACATGCTTATTTTGGTGCTAAAACTCAAAGAACAATGTCTTGTGAAGGTGTTGTGAAGTGTTGTAAAAAAATTCTACATTCTTCTAGACCCTATTTAATATAATTCACCTAAAATACACCTTTTCTCTCATAAACAAGTCCTATTTTCAAGTGTTTTAAAGTCTTGTAACAAGGTTTCACACTTTTCTAGGAATATTTTCCCTATTTACACCCTTCTCATGCTTTATTTTGTCTCTTTATGCCCTCATTTGCTTATATTAAGTGTATTTTTGGGTCCTATCCTGACAAACAACATTAAACACAACTTTGTTTCTAACACTTGGTTTTGGGTCCCAAGTGGGACTCATTCGCCAAGGGTGGCGAATGAGTCCCCCTTGGCCCCAAATTCAAAATATTTCAAAAATATTTCAAGATTTTACTAAAAATTCACTTCATGTTGGCCTGTGATGAGGTATGAACGGGTACTAAGGCACAATATTTGTATAAATAGGCATTTTTAACCTCATTTTACATCTCCTACAATCACCTATTCATTCAAGCATTCAATCACACATTCACTCAAGCAATCAAGCATTTTGCATCTTCAATTCAAGCACTTTCAAGCACTTTGGAGTAGCCATTGACATCACTTTAGATTTGTATATTCAAGGATATGGTAAGTTTGTAATACATTCATGTTATTCATTTATTATTTCCTTTGTATGCCATTCATTTCAATTGGGTTTAATTACTAAAGCGGGGCTTGACCAAGGCAAACCCCTATTCACTAACCCCCCCAACATTTTTCACCTTTACATGTGTCTTTACAACCTTTGTTTTGCAAATTTGATAGGTTTAAAGGTGTTGAAAAGTGGAATTCAAGTTAACTAGGCTCAAGTTAATTCATCATCTATTCAAGCAATTTGAGTGACTTTCAACCCATTTTTTGCAGAGTTGACCTCGACAACCTGATATTCAGTCATTTCTAGATCTGGAGAAGCAGTGTTGACCTTTGACTTTTTAGAGATCTTGGGGAGGACTAATTTGCCACCCTTATCAAATGAGTTCCACCTAAGATCTAAAAATATGCATTTTGTTAGAAATCACTTCCCGACTATCATAAATCAGTTCCTGACACTTTTTCAACAGTAGGACTAATTCGCCACCCTTCGCGAATGAGTC